>JABCMJ010024807.1:0-42445 GCA_014822125.1 Arbutus unedo | reverse complement strand
TAGTCTTTTTGTACTCACTCTCTCTATATATATGAATAATATGTGCAATAGGGTAATCAAGAATCCCAAACACTTTTTCCATCTTACATGGTATTAGAGCACAAAACCCTAACCCTAAACCTATCACCATAGCAGCCGCAGCTGCCAGCCCATCACCGTTCGGTCGTCGTCATCAGCAAGACTGTCGCCGGCGAGTCTAATAGCTGCTACAACTTGGATCTGATCACTGCTACTGCATTGCTACAGCTTGGATCTGGTTCGTTTGATGTTGCCATTGCTATTTGGTTTGTATTGATTTGATTCCTTGAGAATCAGTCAGTTTCTTCGTTGATCTAATATCTATATGGGTTTTAGTTGAACCTTGTTTGTTGGTTGAATAAGTTAGTCAATTTCGTCATGGGTTTTAGTTTCTTCATTGGGTTTGTGGTTATGGTGATTAGTTGATAGGTATTTTTTGGTTGGTTGTTGTTGGTGGCTTGTATTTCGGACTAATTGTTGTGATTCTACTTATTATTATTTTATAACTTATTCATCATGACTTTGAGTTCTGTCTCTAGTGGATTTGGTTCTTCTTCGAACCTTTGGTGTGGGACTAGGTGGTCGTGTTAGGAATTGTGATTCCAAATTGTGCACTAATTGTGGAGCAACCAATTATACAGTGGAGTATTGTTATGATCTTCATGATTCTTCTCGGCCACTACTTCAGAGGATAATGGAAATGTTATGCACTCCGCTAATACCGCGGTGACCATATCTGTAGCGAAGTACCAATGCCTTGTGTCACTTCAGACTCCCTCTGTAGAAGCTACCTCCACTACTACGCTTGCTCAAATAGGTTCTTTCATTTCTTGTCTTGCATCTTCTCCTTCTTCTTCTCCTACTCCTTAAGTTATTGATTATGGCGCATTTGATCACATGATTGGTACATATACTGTTTTCTCTAGTCGTCAGTCTATGCGTAAACCATCTTTTGTTACCCTAGTTGATGGTTGTACCACTTACATTACTAGTTTGGGTTATGCTTCTATCACTTCCTCTGTTACTTTGGATTCTGTATTGCATATTCCTCGTTTTCCATTCAATCTTATGTCTGTTCGTAAACTTACCAAATCCTTAAATCGTTCCATCACATTTTTCTCTCATGGTTGTAGTTCAAGATCTCAAGAGGAAGATTGGTTGTGGTACTGAACGTGGTGGACTGTACTATCTTGTCGGTGACTTACACCCTAGCTCAATCGCTCTCCAATCTTCGGTGTCCCCATATCAGCATCATTGTCGTCTTGGTCATCTGTCCCTACTGACCCTTAAACAGCTAGTTCCTTCGTGTGACCGTCTTGGTGACCTGTCATGTGAAGTTTGTGAATTGAGTAAACATCATAGAGTGTCCTTTTATTCTAGGATTGAGAGTCGTTTGTCGCGTCCATTTTTCTATTAGTTCATTCGAATATTTAGGACCCCATGCGGGTTCCTAATATTTTCGATTTTCAGTATTACATTATCTTTATTGATGATTTCTCTCATATTACATACATTTATCTTATGAAAGAGAGATATCAGTTGTCTTCAATTTTTACGTCATTATCTACGAAAATCCAATTTGATACTTATATTAGAGTGTTTCATTCTGATAATGCACATGAATATTTTCATACTACTTTGCCTCAAGTTTTTTGATGACCATGGTACCCTTCATCAAAGTGTGAAACTAATACCATCAAGCCCTTATGGCTATATTTTCGCATGGAAGGGCAAATTCAATAGAAAAAATGAGTCTTTGCAATGAAATGCCCTTCTTCTCAGCAGAAAAAGAAGTCTAGCATAAGAAAAATTCTTCCGTTTCGTTTGGCTCAAACTAGTGTTTTGTCAATTTAACAACTTTCTCCAAGATTCCAAGAATGTGAAGGAGGACAGGGAATAGTTTTACAAGCTAATGGTTGCAAATTCCATGCAGTGATGACATTCAAACACGCTGGATGGTCAATGAAGCACCAACTAGCCACGAAAGTAGGGAATAAACTCGCTCGTAGTGGTGACAACAAGTATGCAGCCTCTATTCCTCCTCGGAAGGTAAATCATCACATGGTAGAACTACCTCAAACCCTGGACGTGCAAATAGAAATTCTGGAAATTGGGCCACTACAACTTTTGTAGGTAATCAATCTACTCGCACCAACCACACCACTAATCGTTTCAAATTGGGCAAGTTGGTCATCGCCTCAACAGTGGCCACAATTGACAAACAGAGCACATGTTGCCTTTGGTAGTAATTTGATGATGACTCATACCAACCCGTATACGAGGAAGAAGGTAAAGTGGAAAATGAAGATACACACTGAAGATGGAGAGGTGGACCAATAGCTCTTGATAGTACTACAACTGATTCCGAAAGGTATCTTCTTTTTCATCCCATTGTTTCTTACCACACAAAATAATATTCTGTAATTTCTGTTAATTGAAAGTCTTGACTACCGGTGCAGTTATGATCAAGTTGGCGTTGCCAAATGTTTGTCTTGAACTTAAACAGCTCCCCTACGACCAAAGAAAAACCTATCTGAACCTACCTAGTTGTATAATAAACATTGTACGCATCCTCAGTGGCACAGGTAAATTTTCTATGCGTCAATCAGGAGGTAAGGGTCGACAAAAACCCCCGTTCTATCAAACAACAAGAGATAAGGTGCAAGAAAAAAGCATGGTTCAGAAAATATAAAACAACTCAACGGCATTTCCAAGTGGAATGAACAATTTAAATGGGATAGCACATCCATGTTAAGTCAATAGAAGCAAGCAAACGGTCCACCTTCGTTCCAGAGAGGAAAATAACCGTTTGGATAGTTGTACGGAAAAGAAAAAAATACATAATACGCAACTGAGGCACGGTGCAAAACGAGGCACAAAATTCAGCTTGCCTTCTAGTTGTAACAACACCAAATCTGTGAGAAATGACCCCATTCGTGTCCTCCAACTTATAGTAGAATTGTTGAGACGTGATTAGCGGCATCATAGATATAGGAAGGTGTAAATTACAATTTCGAATACAAAAATTCCAAAAGTACGAACAAAATTGATAACATATTTTGCCACGAGCTGTGGGGTATTTGACATACGAGTTGGAACATATATATACATAATATATGGAGAGAGAGAGAGAGAGACAGACAGACAGACAGACAGAGGGAAGACGAAGATACCTCTCCTGGAGGGGAGTAACGGGAGGGCCTTTATTGGCAGTAATTTCGGCATCGCTGACAACGCCGACGACAAGTTGATCCCCAAGGGCTCGAGCCTGACGGAGGGCGTTGCAGTGGCCGTAGTGCATCATGTCAAAGCAGCCATCCATGTAAACACGAATCGGCTTGTTCTTCTTCTTCTTCATCATCATTCTTTTCCAGTTCCCCATAGGGAAAGAATAGTAGACGCCCAGGGCGGACACCCCTATGACCACCCCCCCGATCAACCATGTCGCGATCAACCTTGAATTCTTCTTTATGTTTTCCGAGAGATCCCCCTCTGAATTCATCGTTTCCTGAAATTTCAGGCTCCCCCGATTGTGAAATGTATGAATGTACAAGGTGAATTTTAGGGGGTACTTATATAATTTTTTTGCTTTATTCTCTTTTGGTTTTTTGCGATTGGGTCCTTCGGCTTTAATCGAATTGCCCATTATGATATTCTCCTTTTATTCTAATTGTATTGCTACTTTATTCCTCATGAAAGTAGAAACACAATCTATCCTATGGCCAGGTGTTAGGTGTTAGTGTTATACACTAAAATAATGTTAATTATTGTATAAAAAATTATTCAAAAATTGTCCAAACACTATCTTATTATTTGGACAATTTTATGTACGTCAAAATAACATTATTTTGACACACAATATATTTTATTGTGCACAATGCACAATAAGATTCCAAATTCAGATTTATAATATAGATTTTATTTTCTCCTCCCAAGGATTGTGTTAGACAAATCAATTACTCTTTTAAGTCTAAAGAATAACAAAGTAACTCCGATCTACACATTGTTCTGCATATTTTTTTCTTTAATCTATATTTATTTGGTCTTATCAAATAATTTATTTGGTCTTTTTATTTATTTTTGTGTATGGTGTTATATATATATATATATATATATATAAATAACACCATACAACATAACATGTGTCATGTTTTTAGCAAAAAGGAAAAGATTTAAAAACTATGATATGATCGAGAAGAGTGGAACAATTTATCCAACATAGGAGTATATTCCTCTTGTTAAGGCTATTGAAAGTCATGTGCCTTGTCGGTTGAAAATTTGAGTAGGCTCTTGAATGCTTAGCTTGTAAAATGCAAGAAGAAAAGCAAGAAAATTGGAAGAGAGAAAAAGAAAAAGGCAAAAAATTTGATATTCACTAGTGTGAGAAAACCAAAAGAAAAAAGGCGGCTCTCATTACATTCAAACTCTCAAAACACTCTTCCATTGTTTCTCCAGAGAACAGCAAATAAGAAAAAGAAGAAAGTCTTTGGCCTTGTTTACAACTTACATTTACCGACTAAGTTGTCTCCACTTAGAGTGAGTTTGAAGCCTTATCAAGTAATGATTGATTATATTCTCTTGTATTTTTATTTTACCTTGTCATTTAATAACATCATTGTATAATTTTAAAATTACTCTAGTATTTTCATGCTTCAAGTTAATAAATATGTATTAGCTTTCTGTGATCACGAGTACATAATTATACAATGATCTTTATTTTACATGCATACGTGAGTAGGATGAGCCAAGCCTAAAAAGATGGGTTATGATTACGAGCTACTATAATGTGAACTACCCATTCTAATTTAGATGTGGATTTTAACTCTCAAATACATTATTATTTTTAGGATATTAATATGACATGTAGCTATATTATATTATGGTTATGATGAGTAAAATTGTATACAGAGCCCAAACAGACTTTACACAGATCGGCACCTTGAAGTCTATCGTAAAATCGATTGACCAAGCCAAACCAACCGAGCGGACATAAATGTCGACTGACAAGTTTCCACTCCGATCGGTTGGGGGGCCACTTGGGAATATATCATAAAGGACCTGAGCAACTTAAAGAAGCTTTGCGATATTCCATTTATGAGCACAATCACATGCTTAAATCTGAGAGATAATTCAATCATCAGCACCAATCAAGGAGATGATCTGATGAGCATAATCATTAGTGCTAATCAAGGAGAAGATGTCTCCCCCTATTTGAAAGTTAATTATCCTAATTTCTCCATCACATGCCCTATAAATAGGGCATCCATTGTCATGTAAAAGGTACACTCACACTCTCCCATTCTCTAAATTCAGAGTGCCATAAACCCCAACTGACTTGATCGTCGGAGGGTCCATGGCCGAAAATACCACCGGCCCTTGGACTTATTTTGCAAGAACCTTCGCCGAGCTCTTGGATCATCTTGTCAAACCTTTATAGTATCCTCGTCGAGCTCAAAAGTCAGTCGTTCATTTTCTGGCACCATCAATTCGGTGCCATCTGTGGAAACAACATTCTCACCAATATAAATTCAATTGATCAATTGAAAACGATGACGATTACCAAGTCAGATCCAACAAGTAGAGAAGAGGAGAAATATTACCAGCTCCATGCATCTGCCAATAAGGTAAAACAGAAGAGTTGACCAACTTCCCAAAAAAATTGACTGACCTCCCACAAAAAGTGGCCGACCTCCTAGAAGAGTTGGCTGATCTCTCATAAAAGTTGGTCGACCTCCCAAAAAGGTCAACTGACCAAGCAGAACAATTGACTGACTGACCAGAAAAAGTTCACTTCAGACAGAGAAGTCATTCTCTCTCTCTCTCTCTCTCTCTCTCTCTCTCTCTCTCTACCTTTTTTTATCTAAATGAACATATGCATTATGCTTACTAACATTGCAGGAACAGTTAAAAATAACTTAAAAGATTTGACACTGCCCGGATCAGACCCATGAGGTCCCTGTATTGAGCAAATCCGAGTAAAAATCAATTGTCGATTGGATCAAAACCAAGAGGTCTCCAAGCCGAGCAAAAATTCAACACTGGCCAAATCAAACCCATAAGGTCCTCATGCTGTGCAAAGTTCAGTGACATGCCGAATTAAATCCAAGAGGTCTCCAACCGAGCAGAGTTAAAAAGTCAATCGGATCAGACCATACACAATCTCTGAGCTATTTTTTGCAAAGTTGGATAGACTATACACAGTCTCTGAGCCGTTTCTAGAAAATGCCTACTAGATTAGACTACTGAAATAGCCTTCAATTGAGCAATCTCCAAACAGTCCATAAACGACCAGACAAATTAAAAATAATTTGTGAGCTATTTCTACAAGTTGGATAAACTCTGAGCCATTTTTATTTGGTAGAAAATCACTTGCAAGCTACAAAATCACCTAACCAAATTGCAAAGCCATCAGACCAAATTGCAAATTCAACCTCGGAAAATGGGGGACTTCTAATGAGTAAAATTTTATACAGAGCCTGGTTAGACTCTACGCAGACTGACATCTTGAGGTGTAGCGTGAAACCGAATGATCGAGCCAACTAACCAAGCAGGCATAAATGTCAATCGACAAGTTTCTACTTCGATCGGTCGAGGGCCACTCGCGAATATACCATAAAGGACTCGAGCGGCTTAAGAAAGCTCCACGACATTCCATTTATGAGCACAATCACATGCTTAAATATGAGAGATAATCTGATCATTAGCACCGATCAAGGAGATGATTTGATGAGAATAATCATCAGCATTAATCAAGGAGAAGATGTCTCTCCCTATTTGGAAGTCAATTTCCCTAATTTCTCCATCACATGCCCTGTAAATAGGGCATCCGTTGTCACCTAAAAGATACGTGCACACTCTCTCATTCTCTAAATATAGAGCGTCATACACCCTGACTGACTTGATCGTCAAAGTGTCCATGGCCGAGAACATGCCCAATCCTTGGACTTGTTTTGCAGGAACCCTCACGAAGCTCTTAGATTAGCCAATCAAACCCTTGCAATAACGTTGTCGAGCTCAAAATTCGGACATCCATTTTCCAACACCAAGATCAATAAATTAGGCATACTAGCTCTAGTGGAAATTCTGGTGCTTGGTTTTGATGGAGGCATGATGGTTTCTTCGATTGGATCCTCCTTAATGGATAGGCCACCGAAGCAAAGTCCAATACAGATGTAAGAGGTTCAACATGTTGCCACTTGGTAATGGTGTCAAAATCTTCTTCCAAATATTCAACATGTGTAAATTCTTTAGAATGAGGAAAAGAATACTCTAAACCAAGTGTCAATCCTTTTAAGAGAAGATTGCCCCCTGATGATTGAGGTACAAGGTTTTTGGCAGCAGGACAATTGGAAAACAACTCTAGATTGTTCTGCCACCAACAACCAAACCTCTCTGTAGCACATGCCCCTCGTTGACCAAAGGGGGTAGACTTGAAATTTGCCAATTGAGTTGCAAAAGAAGCGTGACTATCTTTGGTCCAAATTTCACTAAGCTTCACTTTTTCTCTCGAAAGTTGGGAATTCATGATACCACAAAAAGGAAGGAAAACAAATTGATCATGGTTGAGCTGTTTGGCAAATTGAGAATAACAATAAGGCTCTACAAAATATTTATTGTGCGATTGAACTTCACCTCAATATGGAGTTCCCGTGTAATGAGAAAGGTATTCCAAGCTCGTAGATGAGGCATTGAGGTCCCAACCTTGTCTGCAATAGGGTCTACAAGCCAAGTAGGGCCAATGGGTGCAAAGAAGTCAGGGGTTAAAAAGTTAAGCATAGGCAAGCATCCTTACCTCTAGGAAGGTCATAAAAAAAATAAAGGAACTTGCTCATGCTCTTTCAAAGGTATGCTACATTCGCAAACCTATCCCCTTGATTGAATGGTTGTTCTCTTGGGTTACCTACTTGGAGTTCAGAAAAATAAGTGAGAAGAGTTGTAGGAACCAGAGAGGACCACCTTGACTCTAGTTATGGCATTTTACCATAAACTTCGATCTCACTTTGTATACGTAACCCAGGAAGTAAGAAGTAAAGTCAAAAGAGATTCTTGAGAATATTGCATAGGCTAATGGGATTATGTGCTTACTTTCTTCCCATAATGACAGAGGATATGTTTAGATAAAGTATAGAGAATAAAAGCAAAATATTTTCTATCAGTTACTTCACAAGTCTTCCTTTCAATCATAATAAAGTTGTCGTAAACACTTTGTGAAATGGAGAAATCAAAGGGAAAGGGAAGTGGTGGCTACAATATTAAATAATGCGCTAAAGGGGTGAAGCTAAAGTAGTTGGAAAACATCCATTACCGTTGGAGCCATCATCCCACAATTAAATCGAAAGAAGTTAAATTCTGGGTCTCAAAACATTAGGTCAACCTCTATAAGATAGGAATCCTGTGGAATCCCTCTTTAGAGCATACATATGATTTCTCTCAACCCTATTTGCTCGATATGGAATTTTTAACTTTGGAGAATCCGGGAAGACCAATTCTCCCATGCGAGGTCTGCATAGGCCAATGGGAATCATTTTTTTTTGGTCATGTAAACTAGTGGAATTTCTTTCATGGAGAAAATGATACTCTTTGAGTCGAGGATATAGCGGTGAGAACTTCATAGGGAGTTGATCGAAGGCATGACTCAGTCAACATGCATCGAGGATTCTAGAAGGAAAATACCTCATTACTGACGTGGCTTTTACTATTATTTTGAATATAAGCATGTACCTCTTCATCTATCAAACAACAAAGTGCATAAGATGGTGAAGTTGTCTCAATCATTGGTATAACAGAAGAGGAAGAATCTGTGAGAGAAAAACTTGGTGCAAAAAGGTTTGAAAATAATGTCCTTAATGGATAGGGAAACTGGCTTTTACATGGGTATCAAGAGAACCAAGTAATGAGCCCAATAAAAGGTAGGCTCACCACGTTAGTGGTTTCATAAGTAGGTAAACTGGTGCTAAGGGCCCAATATGGCTGTCATCCACAAAGAACTAAAGGATGAATATCGAAATATGAATGATTATGTGCATGGTTTTGTTGATCATCCTCAAGGGATCTAAGAAAATCGAAGGTGGCAAAGACCACAAGCATTTCGATTTCAATTGTTTGGTGATTGGGATTCAATACTTTTATTGCCATTGTGAAGAACTTAATAAAGTGAACACATTGTGTTATGTGAAGAATCCAATTATAAAATAGATAAAAATAAAAAATAATTTCTTCATTAGCTATAAATTCTATGCAAAGAGCAAAAGCCAATGAGATTGGCTACACCGAAAGCAAAAACAACGAAGAAACCTAAAACTTCACTAGCCTATGAAATTGCCCTAGAAGCTACTCTACATTGCTAAGACTACAGTATGGGGCTAGTAGAACAGGTTCCGAAGATCAACTGTGCTTTGCCAATTGTTGTTTGAATGTTTTCACTCGAACGTACCAGTAAGAAAGAGTAATGATGAGACGGTCAATCTCCATCTTTGTTTCAGCCCAAAATTCTTTGTAAGCTAATCCACCTTCGCACAATCTTAGTCCAGTTGGGAATGGAGGAAAGAGAAAAAAGTGTGGATCTTGAAGAGTTGGCTATGCTAATTCTCTGCAAGCCTAAGCATGATTGTGTGAAATGATTCCCAGAGAAGGTGGCTAAATAAGCACACTTGGTCGCTTCAAAAATGAAGAAGCAAATGGATAAGAGCCATGTATATAGAAGACGTGGGGTTAAGGGACTGAAATGACGCCTATTAATTAGGTAATTGCTGAGGTGTCCTTTGTCAGGCATACTCATGTTTTCTGTAACTACCAAAATAGGAAAAAGCCTGCATATGAGGCGTAAGGCAACATGATGCCTTTCCTTTATTTAGCCAAATATTCTTTGATTGGTCAAAGATCTCAAAAAAATGACAAAATTTAATATTTTTTGGGCTCAAGAAAGACCGAAAAGAAGATAAATAAATGAGCAGACGAACAAATAAATGTTCAAACGAACTGAAATATATTCATTGCATCTTTGTACAACAAAAACACCCTAAGGTGTGTACAAAAGATCGTAGCAAAATGGTTGAGTTCAGTGACATGCCTAGGTCACTTCGAATGACCTAATAATAAGTACTGTGCATAAGCAAAAATAAAAAAATAGTCGGTGCTCAAACATCATCGTTTGTGTCATCAGTAAAAGGGATGTCTAGAGGAGAAAGATGAACTCTTTCTAGACTAATGATCCGTACTTCCAAGAAGTCAATCTCATGATGGAGGTAGTCGACTAAATCGACAAGGTTCTTAAGGGAAGGACAAACTTCAAGGTCCAGTACCATTTGAAATTCCTTCCTTATACGTTGGTCCAGGCTCAGTAACAGCCTAGCAAGGTTTTCTTGCAAGTGGTTCATCTGTGCAGAAGTAAAAATAGGGATTCCATTACTTGCCATTTTGCTAAAAAGTTAAAACAAAGAAAATTAGCTACCCCCTACTGTTTAAACACATCACAAAGGTGGCAGGTGATGCAGGCACAATGATGATATATATTACTAGGTGCCACGTGTTTACTACGGGTTAAAACTGAATCGATGGCAATGTCATGATGAAAAGACTTGGGTAAGATTTGCCATGATGAAGTCTAATAAATGTCTTGATTCACACACCAAAGCAAAAGAGGAAATGTACGGCTGGTTGGAATAATTGAAAACAAACATGATGAAGTAAAAATATTCATTAGCCTTGAAAACATATTAACATGAAAATGAAAACAGGAAATTAAGCTATTGAAGGAAAAAAAATCCAAACATTTACGAGCTAAGTTTAGACTTGTTTCTTAAAATCTCATTCTAGGACAGGGAAGTTTTCCATCGACA
The DNA here is from genome assembly GCA_014822125.1 of Arbutus unedo. Classification (NCBI taxonomy): domain Eukaryota; kingdom Viridiplantae; phylum Streptophyta; class Magnoliopsida; order Ericales; family Ericaceae; genus Arbutus; species Arbutus unedo. Next base: position 31,589 of record JABCMJ010024807.1, on the reverse strand, counting down.
ATGGGGAATGACCTTAAAGTAATGTGAGAAAGTCCAAGTAACTAGGATATGGAATTTCTCCCTGGCAAAGCCAATAAATTCTTTTCTTTCTTCATGTTCTCTTCATTAGTCTAATGTTTGACCATCTGATTGGTCAATGGCTGAAAGGCCAGAACTGGCTTCTAGGACTTACGTTTTAGTTTGGCCTCCTTTACAGAAAACTTCTTTGACATGGCCTTGTGTCTTTTTTCAAAGAGACTTGGGAGCATTTGTAGGCAATTCGAACAATGTTTCTTCAAGAGCTATGATCTTAAAGTGAAGATGCCCGAATTTGTTCTTCATGTCATGGTAATCATTCTAGACTTGATTAAAGGGGTTCTCGTAAATGTTGAGTCTCAACCAATTTAGAAGATTGGAAAGGTGGGTTGTGAAAACACAAATTTCATAAGAAATCGTGCATCCAATGTTAGAGGTAGTGACTACTTCACAAGCCTCTAAAAAGTTTGTTCGAGGAATGTCTTCAAACAACACTTCGAAGGGAATAAATTCGAAGGCAACCAATAGTTCCTTTGTTTTATCCGTCATGATCGGCAAGGTGGATCAAATAGTTTGAATGGAACTTCGAACAACCATAATACATGTTGGCTAATTTCTTGAATCAGTTGGCATTGTCCTCGAGAGGAGCAAATATTGGAGATTTAGTGTATCCCGAAGGATAGTGAACTTGATGAACCTTGTTGAACCATTCTTTATTTCGGGTGGCAACCTGATACTTGAGTTTAATGAAGCTTGAAAGCTCTCATGTTTCTTCTAGCTCTATAGCTCGAATAAAACTAGGAGGAAAATAGGAAGAGTATAGAGTGTTCATGAGGCTAAAATGGACATCTGTATTGACAAAGACATGGTGGCAGAGACTCACAACTCTTGAGAAAGAATGATGAAAACCCTTAGGAGGGTTGGTGCTACCCATAACAACCTAGATTATGGTCCCAACTTGGCCTTGGACAAGGATCACGGATGAAAAGTTTATCATTCCAATCACTTGAAGGTTGGCTTGAAGAATTGGGAATGTCATCGGCCATAAGAAGATTGGCTTGAATAAGAGTTTCAAACGTAAGGCTAATGGTTTCAAAAGTCCCCATGACAACAAGAGTTGGAAGACGAATGAGTTAACCAGCATGTAGTGCTTAATTTATAGGAGAATGTGAAGAGGTCGGATTAAAAGTCACACATATAGGGATAACGAGCAGTTGTGTTTCCCCACGATTTCCTGATGGTATAAAGCAAGTAGTTCGAATGTCTACTAGAATAATTTAAGACTTAACTATGTTGGTGCGGGTGGTTATGTTAACACCGTAATTTGTCCGCCAATAAGAGAAAGACACGTGACATGACTCGATAGAGATGCACACATACAATTAAATGGCACATGATAACAAAAGCAGTGTCGTTTAGACTTCTAAAATAGTTGATTAACTATTAAAAGATCCCATATGCAAGGAATGTGAAGCGACGATAATTCATATGCATGAGCGGTTATCCAACTACCATGAATTCCCCACGTAGGAAGGGGAGAAACACGAAGAGATGTGATTCATGGATGCAAGAAGAGACGTGATTCATGGATGCAAGAAGAGACGTGATTCATGGATGCAGAAAGAGAAGGGGAACATGGAGGGAATGGTTGGGCACAACAACCATGATCTCTAAATCGAAGGAGCGTGAATGCCTTCAAATTTAAGCGGAAAATCTAAAAGTGTAGAAAAGCGCTAAGTATCAGGGATGACCTATAAATAGGTGCAACATTTGGAGAGAAAAGAATTTGTAAAACCCCAGTACACTTACTTATGTTTCATACTTGTCTTATCTTTTTAGTACTTCGCATAGATGTAACAATAATTATAGTTGTAACTATACTTAGCTTTACTCATAGTATGTAATAATAAGAGTAGAAAGTTAGAGTTAGTTTGAAGCATATTGGATCCTCTTGTAACCCTTGAATATAAGTTTGTTACCATATTTATTATTCGAAATCATTTTGTTCCACATTCCTTATGATTATTCACCTTCAATTTTTTATTTTGAACCTCCATGTGTCAACACTTAAAGAAAAATTCTCTTAATTGAGGTAAGAGAGCAATCTAATAGTTGTTAATTTTAATTGTCACATTAAATTTTCTTAAAAAAGACAATTACAATTCTTTTTTGCCACGTTCTACATAAATTTAGCTCTAAGAATCAATGGAACCAACGAGGACTAATTTCACAGTCTATTTGCAGGAATCCCAATAAAAATTAACGTAAAACCTTGTATAAATTAAACTTATAAGAATAAATAATACCCAAATTTTTTTAACATAAAATCTCAAAATTAATAAATTCTTAAATTTTAAGCCTCAATCATCAAGCTAGCTTGAAGTTGTCTCTTAACTTGCAGCAATTCTTCCGCCTCAGTCAAAGACCGACAACTTTTGACATGTTCCCAGCGTCCTTGATTGGTTAACATAATTGTATCTTTCAATTGACGGTGAAATGATCACATTATGCTTGGCGTTTAGTAGTTACATATAGCTATCTTTTGTTTATGCTGTCTTTAATTTGACATGAATCATTGAATCGAATGAAAGTCTAAATTGGAAAATTAAATTAAATTAATGGTTTTTTAATTTAATTGGTTAAGCTCGGTTTGGTTTGAGATTTTTAAAAAATTTTAGTTTAGTTTTCGGTTTTAATTACTTAAAAATCAAATCAAATCAGACCGAACCAGTTTCTGTACTAAATCCTAAAAAATAAAAAATTTAGGTTCATACATATTTTTTTAAGTCTCAAACTAGTTATTTCTTGACTTTGATTTTTTACGGGGCTTTAATTTTACTTTGATTTAGAATTTTATATATCAATTTTGCTAGGTTTTAGTTTTTTGGAAGTATGTTTAAATTGGGTTTAGGCTTAATCAAATTGAAAATTGGTTGTAAAATAAAAATCAATCCGAGTTTGATCCATTTGACGGGCTTTTTAATTTTTTAATAGTTTTTTTTTGGTCCAAGCCAATCAAACCGAAATTGGACCAAAATCAAACCGAAACCAGAAAAATAAAACCGAACTGAATAGAAATAGTTCAGTTTGCAAAAATTCAAACCGAAATTACCAATTTGATCCAAATTTTTTCGGTCAAACCGAACTGATTTCAGCACCAATTCTGTACACATTTGAAATTAGAATTACTAGTTGGTGTGTTCGGTTGGGTTTTTTCCAAAAAAATTTAGAATTTTTTTTTCCAAATAATATTCATTTTCCTATAAAAGAAGAGAGAGAAATAACACTTCGAGAATGTCGAAAAAATTTAACTCTCAAATTTTTTGTAAAACACTTATACCAAACAACATCACAGAATTTTTTTCTAAAAATTATTTTCAGAAATACTTAACCGAACACAATTTAAATTCAGGAATAGTGTTACATGAGGAATGCCGCTGGAAATCACGTGCCTTCTCCTCCTCCCTATGTGAAAGTTAGGCTTTGACTTTTGTTTTTTTATTATATGTTAGTAGAATATTACATTCAAAGTATTGTAAGATTAAAATTCAAAAATTTACCTAAATTTTTAAATGTCTAGCATGTTTAAGTAATTTGGGACAAACCAAGTGTCTAATTATGGTGTCACAGTAATAAAATTTGGGGTGCAAATTATTACATATTTTGGTGAAACATCAAAGAAAATAGGGTCAATTAATTTCTACTCCGGATAATAACTAAAGTAAACCTAATACGTAATAATACAAGAAATAGTCTCATACAAAAAATAAATAAAATAATAGTAAATGACTAAGAGAATTAATAGTCAATTTTAGCTTTGATGAAATTTATTCCGTTGACCTCTCAGTACTAGAGATTGTACATGAGTAGGGTGGCCAAGTAGACTTTGATTGTTAGAAGATAAAAGGAACACGGCTTAATTACCTATCCATGTACCAGCGTTATTTTTTTTACAGCGGTACCAGCGTTATTTTTCACAAACGTCGAGAAATATGGAATAAATTTAGGTAAATTTCTTTTTTATGTTTGTGAGACTTTTATCCGAATTTAACAAATAGGAGAAATTCTAATATTTGTTGTAGTGACAAGAAAAGAAAAAGCTACAATTTAATTTTACGTCATGCACAATTTCTATTTATTTTGACAAAATTTACACGGGCGTTGAAAGTGAAATGTAAAATATAAAGGTTCGAAAATAAAAGATTTAAAAACTATGTTAGACCATGGCGAGATCAAGTGCTCAAATCAAAATATATAAAATAAATAACACATTTTTTATGATAGTATTTATTTTCAAACTTCTCTACTATATGAATACAGTATTGTCTTCCATTGTGCATTATTAAGAAAGGTGTTGTAAATACTAGAAAAGATATTCACACGTAAAAATGAACTATCAAATTGAATGAATAGCCAAAATCAAACAGAATCGGTTAATTTTTATCAATATTTTGTTTAATTTTTGTACTTCAAATTTTGACATACTAATTATTTTGATTGAAGGCTTATTACACCAAATAACACCAAACTGACTAATTTCTTTAAGTTACTTTATGTAACATTTATATCAGTGTTATGCATCCTATTTTTATACCGATTGGTACCAGCTTTATAATGATACCAGACTATAGATGTACTATTTTTAGGCGGTATTGTATTAATCTGTAATTTTTTTAAAAAAAGAAAAATTCAATTAATATTTTTTTTGATTAATTAGACATAAATTGAGGTTAAAATCATTATTTTTTATGTTTGGTGATTCATTTTTAAGTTGTAATACTTTATTATATATGTTTAATATGATTTTTTATTAAAAAATATTATTCGAGAAATGTAGATTAATTTTAGCAATAAATCTGAAATTGTACGCTGATACACACTGGTATTGATATATACAGTACTAATAACAAAACCGATATACTCGCCGATACAAGATCAATAACTTTGGTATATACGTGTACTTTACTCTTTTATTTTTCTTATTTACAATCTCAACACAAAATAACATTTTCCCATTTATGAACACAATTTATTTTCTTACCTCTTTTGTCTACTTTGACTTTTTATCGCATAAAACCGAATTAAACGAATCAAATCAAGATTTTATCTGATATGTGGAAATTATTAAATTATGTTATTTAATAGAACTTAATCTAGCTAAATTTGTTCGGACCAAAATTATCAATCTTGTACCAACGAGCATACCGGTTTTGTCACTAGTACAGTATGTGTCACTATTGGTGTGTATTGACGTACCATTTTGAATTTATCGCTAAAATTAATATACATTTCTCAAATAATATTTTTTAACAAAAAAAATCACATTGTACATATAAAATAAAACTTCAAACTTAAAAATAAATCACTACAGGAATGATTTTAGTCTAAATTTATGTCTAATTATTCTAAAAAGAATTAATTGATTTTTAAAAAAAATAGACCGTAAGGTATAATATCCGCTGGAACAGTGGTCGGGACAGTACGTCTGTAGTGCGATACCATTACGAGACCGATACGGTACGGAATTGATAACTTTGATTCAGCCTAAATTATTTATAATGTATTTTAATCGCATTTTTCACAAAGTTTTGTTTAACTCTAAAAGTATAATGACAAACATGTGCTTGAAGCTTACTCAATTTGAAATAAAATTGTTATGATAGTGAGGGCAATTTTATCTTTAGGGTTACTTTTACTATGCTACCACAGTGCCTACAACAAGCTACAAACCCTTGGTTATTCTCAAACAAGTTAACTCAAAGATCACAACTTATTAGTTAATAATTACGCGATGCCAAATGAAACCCAAATTAAATCGTGTTTCAATGCATAATACTTTTGCTTCAATTGAATAAGAATCACCGTGCGGTTCACAGAACTACAAAATCGGTTTTTTAATCAAATTCAGTTGGAATTTATTCACAAGTACGAAGTCTGACGGGAAAAAACACATTCGGAAAGCGTAGGGAGTGGGACTCCTTATGACATTTACTCTTGGAGAACAAAGAATAATCCCGTCTAATATTCCCCCTCGGAGCGGAAAAGCCCACTTCACCTGACTCCTTGATTGGGTTGTACGCACTCTTCCTTTTCGACGTGAAGAATTTCGAATCTGCTATTTAACGCATAAATTTGATCAATACATTCATATAGATAAATTTTGTTCGATCGAAATCAAACTTCACAGTTTCGTCAATCTATTTGCAAAATGGCTTCCATGGAAGGTCTGGTGCCCATAACGAGGGCCTTTCTGTCTTCTTATTACGACAAGTACCCCTTCGCTCTTCTATCCGATGACGTCTCTCGTCTTACGACTGAAATACGGTCCATGGCTACTGATCTGCGCAAAGGCATCTCGCTTACCGAAGGTTTTTTTTTTTCCTTTCCTCCATTTTTTCTAAAGTTTTTTGTTGTTTGATTATGTCCATTTTCATTTTTTTCCTGCTACACAATTGAGTTTGTTGTTGTTACGGGCTTACAATAATCAAATTAAACTTCACATTGCGTTTCTTTGATTTCGAGATCATGAATTCCCAGTGTATGCTCATTCCCTGATGAATCTCTGAACGGCATTATCTGAGTGAAGGGAAATTGGTAGGGTCTGAAGCGATCTATAGTGAATCGTTGCGCAACTGTAATATTGCTGATGGTCATTTTAACTAGCGAAAGATGTCGGGACTATTGTTTGCCAATCTTCGAGTCACTACCAGGGATCTAGATCGGGCCAGACTGAATCTAATGTAACTGTGAGGGGGAAGAATTCTGTACGATTGATGTTGATTTTGATGTACCTCCACCATGAGCAACGTACTGCGGTCCTAGTTTCTGCAAGACATAATACCATAAGCACCCCCTCAAATCTTCTCTACCAGAATTCCCTATTCCCCTATTTTACTATATTTTTTATGGTTGGATGACGTGGAAATTTATTTTTGGTTAAAATTTGTAGTTCATCTAACTGGCCGAAAAACACCGGATGAGGGAAGGTTTGAACTCTCCTACTTTTCTTGTGTTCCTGTTAAATGTTTGTCAGAATGTGCAAAGAAACGTTTATTTTGTGCGTCAGACATTCTATACTGGTGTCTTTTTGCACTCACATTAGCATTCTTTGGTGCATTAAGCTTCAAAGAACTGCAAATATGTTGGACGGCATCCTAATAACATGCTTCTTCGTTCTTAATCCTACAGTGCGACTTATATTCTGTATTAATGCTTTTACAGGAGAAAGTTTGTTGGTACATGAAGCAGAGCGCCAGCCTCCCCACAAAATTGATGAAAACATGTGGAAGAACCGGGAACAACTAGAAGAAATTATTTTCCTATTAGAAAGCTCTCATTGGCCAAAAGTGGTGAGATATATAGTTTCGTACATTTCCGAAGTTACTGAAAACCTTTCCTATCTCTTATTGTGAAGTTAATGCCATTCTGCCGTGGAAGTTTTCGCATAGCAGTCTCTTTACAATGCCAACGCCTCTTCACAGTATCATATCTTTGCTTGTTCTTTTTTCTTTTGCTTAGACTAGTTGATTTTTATTTCACAAGTCTAAGCACAAAACGGATGATGTTTAATTTTTCACTTGTACTGTGGGTACAGCTTCAACAACAATCAACAACTGAAGATTCCGAGCTTGCTTCTATTCTTGGGCGGCTAAAAGATAAGTTTCAGAACGCTTTAAAGACATTAGAGTTCTTCCAGTCCAGGAATTCAGAATTTGTTTTCAACACAGGTTGGGTTTTGGATTGCGTTTCTGTGCTTTTGAAGGGCTTGTTCTGTGTTTTTGTTATTTATGAGTCTCATTTTAAGTCTTTTATAAGTCTTTTAATGCAATTTTCCGTTTTTGAACTCTCTAGCACCATCTTTCATTTAACCTTTTAATGTATGACATTCTAGATTTCTTGGATATTATGGCCCACCCACACAGTGATGGACCCATAAATTTAACAGTCACAATATTAATTATGAATGTGAAATATATTGTTTTACGAGATGATCGTAACCTTTGGCATTCATTCCTAGTAACAAAAGTTGATGATGCACGCTTCCGCTAAATATATTTTCGATATTGACCTCCATCGGGTTTTAAAATGAGATAATTTTACTAATGACTTTCTATTTAAGTATTTCTATCTGGTTGTTAAGCCCGAATAAAATAAGAAGTTTAAACCCTCTTACTCCACAAATAACTTATGGTCAAAACAAGTATGATCACGAGTAACAATTGAGATTTTAGAGTTATATCTTTATTCTTGGCATATCCACAAGACCAATATATATTAATTTAGTGACAAATTTACACAATGAGGAAAAATATTTAAAAAATTATCAATAAAATTTGTTATTTTTGAGAGGGGGCACATGACCCCACGTGCCTCCAAATAGGATGGCCCACCCACAACTCAAAAAGTGTTGGAATACGGTTTTGAAATCAAAATTCGAGAACTCTTAGGGTTGTAAAACAATAGATTTCATGCTTTAACTCACTCCGAAGTTTCCATTATTGTATCAATCACTGTTATGTACACCTCTGAAATACCTACATAAAGCGATACTGAACAACCTTGATGAAGCATGAGTCTGAACGAACCCAATTCAACAATCAAATGTGCATTAAGTACCAATGCATTCATGCTTACTGATATATTCTACGAAGTCAATATGATTTCATCGTGAGATGAGTGCTTTAGGTCTCTGCTTGGTTATTTCATAGTCAAAGTATGATGGAATTTGTTGATACATTTGCAGTTATGACCTATATGCCCCAAGATTTTCGGGGAACATTGATCAGACAACAGAGAGAGCGGTCAGAGAGGAATAAGCAAGCTGAGGTTGATGATTTAGTTACTTCAGGTGGAAGTATACGGGATCGATACACTCTACTATGGAAACAACAAATGGAGAGGTAATGTTTCTAGGTTTTTTGTTTGCCAGATCAGGTTTAGGTTTGGAATGATATATTGTTCATGAATAATGATTCATTTTCAGGAGGAGACAGTTAAGTCAACTTGGTTCTGCAACGGGCGTCTACAAGACCCTTGTGAAGTACTTGGTAGGAGTGCCACAGGTAATTCCACTTTTGGTTCCTAAGTTCTTGACTCCAGTTTATGAATCGTTTTGATTACTTTTCTTCAGTAGTGAATGGTGTGAAGCTAATAAAAGGTTACGATGCTTATTCGTGACTCATTGTGGTCTGAAATTAAATCTCTAACTTAATTGCATGTTCGATAACTTATAGCATAGGTTATTCTTACGACAATTCCGTTTGGTGCAGGTTCTACTTGATTTCATTCGGCAAATTAATGATGATCAAGGGTACTTCTATATACTTTTGGGCAAGAGGATTTGTCCTCTTGTATCTTTATTTAGAGTTTTAATTATTTTTCAATCCCCAAAGAATGCTACTGAAAATGGGCAAATTCTTTGATGAACTTTGATTTGAATTTGCTCCAAGTTGTTTAACATATAGCCTCGTTGTACAAAATGAATGATTACTAGGCCCATGGAAGAGCAACGGCAACGTTATGGACCACCTTTGTACAGCCTTACGACAATGGTTCTCAATATTCGACTTTTTCTTACTCTATTACTCGGGCAATTTGAAGCTAGAAAAGTGTGAGAATTCTTGCAATTTTTTCAGTTCATTGAGTTTTGTTAGCATCATGTTAGCTGTAAATATGAACTATGTTGGTTGGTTCTAACTATTACAGTGACCTTCCTCTTGTGGTTGTATTTTTGGGCTTACAATACCTTTTTGCTCTTGTTCATTGGGCAGACAGAAGCTCCAAATAACTATCTTGGAAGAAGCAGTTGATGTATATACCTCTGAGTTTGGAAGATTCATTACATTTATGGGGTACGCTTTCTGATATCTGTTTCTATGGGTTATAATTTTCTTTTTGTGGCTGTTTTTAGTGATTAAGAGATTTTATTTCATTATGTACTCGTTGTGGACCACTTATCCTATGAGTTTACATACCCCCTCAAATTAGCCTTACCAATCAGACACAGCCCAGTGGTTTGTATAACTGTTTATAAAAGAAGTGTTTAGGGTTTCTTTGACAACTTTACCCTAGCCCATACATTATATATAGAATGAGGAAGAGGGTAAAAGACACATATACCCTACTAGTAAACACATACTAAAATAATCCTTAACAATCCCCCTCAAGTTGAGACATAGATATCACATAGACCCAACTTGTTACATAGGAACTCTAATCGTGGCTTGTATGACGGCTTGGTGTAGATATCCAGCCAGTTGAGCACCTGTAGACACGAAAGGAGTAACAATCACATCACTATCCACCTTCTTTCGAACAAGATCACAATCAACTTCAATCTGTTCGGTCCTCTCATGAAACACAGGATTAGATGCAATATGAATGGCTACCTGATTATCACAATACATATTCATGGGAAACTGCACACCAAAGCCTATCTCTTCAAGGAAGGATCATGCTCGAATAATCTCAAATGTTCGTGGCACAATACAGTTTCTGCATTAGATCATGCAACAACGGTTTGCTTCTTATTTTTCCAGGTCACTAGATTACCACCTATGAAAGCAAAATAGCCAATAGTTGATCTCTTGTCAGAAGGTCGTCCTCCCCAATCTGAATTAGTAAATGCCTCAACACATAATTGACCACACTGCCTTGATAAAACATACCCCATCTTGGATGGGCCTTAAGATACTTTACAATATGAAGAACAACCTCCCAATGAGGAGTTGAGGTTTAGATATAAACTGACTCACCAAACTAACTGCAAATGAAATATCAAGACACGTGATGGTAAGATAATTTACTTGCCAACCGGTCGACGATACTCATCAGGACTAGGAAGCAACTTCCCTTGATCGACACATAGTTTGACATTCGGATCTATAGGAGCATCAACAGGTCTCAATCCCAATAAACAAGTCTCTTCGAAAATATCTAAAACATACTTGCACTGAGACAAACTAATTCTGTACTTGGATCGAGCCACCTCAATACCTAAGAAGTATTGTTGTCTGCTTAAATCCTTGGTATGAAACTGTTGTTGTAGGAACTCTTTAGCTTGGTAATGCTTTGTTGATCATCACTCGTGATGATGATATCATCCACATAAACAATCAACAATATTTTCTCCCGAATATATGTGAGGGAAAGGATTGAATGATCTGACTGACACCGGCCCCTACCAAACTGGAAAAATCATCGCTGCATTTGCGGAGGTGACATACTCGAGTGCGCTTCCCTGAGCGACAAACTCAGGTGGTTGCTCCATATATACCTACTCAAAAAGATCACCATGCAAAAAAGCATTCTTGACATCGAGTTCAGGTGGTTGCTTCATATATTTTAACAAGATCACTCTGCAGAAAAACATTCTTAACATCGAGCTGAAATAATAACTAACCAAGATTAGTAGTAAGAGAGATAAAAAACCGGACAAAGCCAATTTTGGCAACGGTAGAAAAGGTCTCAACATACTCAACACCATAAGTTTAAGTATAGCCCTTAGCAACAAGTTGAGCATGTACCGCTCAACAGATCTATCGGGATGGTATTTGACAGGTGAACACCATCTACATCCCATCGTGGTTTTACCAGGAGGAAGAAGAACCAACTCTCAGGTCCTATGGTGATGAAGAGCAAACATCTCATCCTCTATAGTTGTTCGTCCCTCAGACATAGATAGGACCTCTTGAACAGTGTTAGGAACAAAGACAAATAAAACAAAAGTAGCAAGTGTACAAAGCGAGGGTGATAAGTGATCAGAAGAAGCATATTGGATGGTGAGATGAGAAGTATAAGTACGAATACCTTTGTGTAGGGCACTAAGAAGAGAGTTAGGAGATAGAAAGGATCTGGTGACGAAGAAGATGGCACAACAGGTTGAGACAGAGTAGACGACACTTAAAGCGGTGAACATAGACCAACAAGGGTTGCACAGGAGGGGTGGTTATAGGAAAGACACTGTGAGATGGATCAATAGGATCGGTGGTGCTCAGAAAGAAAGGTAAAGACTCATTGAATATAATATTGACACATACAAAATGACGACGAAGGGACGGAGAGTAACACTTATATACTTTCTAAGTGCGAGAGTAACCCAAAAAGACACCGAATGGCCCGAGGGTCAAGTTTGTCTCGACCAAGATCCAGAGTATGAACATAACATGTGCATCCGAAAACCCATAATGGTAAGGAGTGGAGGAACAATCAGGGAATAAGACCGTATACGGGATTTGAGCCCTGAGGACTGCGGAGGGCATATGATTGATCAAGTGGTCAGCCATAAAAATAACATCACTCCGATAAGACTTAGGAACTTCCATTTGAAATAATAGTGCACGCATAACTTTAGACAAATGTCGAATCTTGAGTTCGGCGATCCGATTTTGTTGGGTGTCCGAGCACAAGAAGACTGATGAAGAATACCATGAACATTAAAAAATTGAGACAGAGCAGTATGAAAATATTCACGTGCATTATCAGAACAAAACACTCGAATACAAGTATCAAACCGAGTTGTTATTTCTATGTAAAATGACTGAAAAAATGGAAAACAACTCTGATTGCTCTTTCATAAGATAAAGATATGACTAATGAGAGAAATTATCAACAAAGATAATATAATAGGAACCCGCATGAGATCCCAAATATCTGAATGTACTAATTGAAACAGACGCGAAACTCCGAGGATAAAATGACACTCTATGATGTTTACTCAACTCACAGCCTTCACATGATAATGTATCAAGACGATGACGCAAAGGAACTAGCCGTTTAAGGGTCGTAGGGACAGATGACCTAGACGATAGTGATGATATGGTGACACCGATGTTTGGACAGCAACGGAGTTAGGGTGAACATCAGCAACAAAGTAGTAAAAGCTGCCACACTCAGCACCGCTATCAATTTTCGTCTCCGTTTTGAGATCCTAAAACACATAGCCATGAGAAAAAAATATGACTGAGCAGTTTAAAGACATGGTAAGTTTACGAAGAGACATAAGATTAAATGGAAAATGGAGAACATGCAACAAGAATCCAAATTAAATGAAGGAGTGACAGAAACATAATCCAAACCAGTAATGGCAGTGGTAGGCCCGTCTGCGAGAGTAACTCGAAATGGTTTACCAACATACTAACGATTAGAGAAAGTATTAGAGGTACTAGTCATATGATCAGATGCACTAGAATCAATAATCCATGGAGTAAGAGAAATGGAAGACATAACACAGGCAACAGAAGGATATGTGGAGGAAGCATCCGTAGAGGGAGTTTGTTGGGACACAAGACGCTGATATTCTTCTGCAAATATCGTTGCCACGGTATCAATGGAATTAGTAACTTGTCCTGATGAGCCTGAGGAAAACCATAAAAATCATAACAATAGTCTACCGTATGACTAGTCCCTCCACAATTAGTGCACAATTGAGAACCGGTACCTCGACAATAGCCACCCCCCCCCAAACTAACGGCCTCCACGACTAAAGCTACAATCTCTAGTGTCGCGACCACAATAACCGGAGCCACCTCCCCTTGACTCATGATCACGGTCACGGTCGCGGCCACAACCAGGAAAAAAACCAAAGACGCCAGAAATTGCAAAAGCCAAAGCAGAAGAGTAGATGGTGTGGCGATAACAGTGCTGGTGTCGAAAACAGATGACTAATGAAGCCGACTAGAGACCTAACTCAGGGAAGATAAATCATGGGCCCCTAACAATTGGGAGCGAATGAGATCATAAGAGGAGGGTAGACCAAATAAGAACCAAGTCATATGCATAGACTCATGCTGGCGCTATATAACCTGAATAGGCTGCCAGATATTAAGCTCCTCACATATACCACGAAATTGGACATAATAATCATCTAAAGATAACTGACCAAGAGTAAGAGAAAAACACGTCCGATGAAAATCATATGTTCGTCACATATTATTAACACCAAAATACAACTCCTAAACCTAACTGCTTTATACTGTGCCACAACCTGACACAACTCTGAGTATCCTCAGCATGCCAATCATCATAGCTTGAATATGGCTGTGTAGGAGGATCATCTGTTAGAAAATAATACTGTCTGTTGCCCATAAAAATAAAATACTCTTCAACATCCTTTGCCACGGAGCATAATTTTTTTTATTTAACTGTGTGAAAGTCATATACGCCAGAGAAGAATAAGATAAAGCAGCAGGACTAGTAGAACTAGAGGTCACTGTAAAAAAAACACTATAATAGAAACAAACCCAACGAATCAAGGAATCAACAACTGAACACAAGCCTATGGAATAGACCTATTTCAGCATAATCTCCGACAACATCACACGTATGATAACGGAACTGATATCATTCTTCATTCACACAAAGAACTGAATCAGAAATTTGAAGACAAAGTAGAACAATTGGAATCAAGAAGTATTCTGTTATACTAGATCATACCCCCCCCCCCCCCCAAAAAAAAAAAAAGAGAACTATACGTAGCAAATTTGAAGGCTCAAGGTGTAAAACCTTGCGATTGACAACGAGAGGACATATATGAACCAGATCAAGACTGCAACGGTGATAAACGATGATGGAATTGCTGCTATTTCGATGATTGAGATTGCTATAGTGTTGGTCGATGACGAGGGTTAGTCGGCGATGAGGATGACAACCAGATCGACGACGAGAGTTGTTCGGCGACTTCCGATGAGGAAACGCTAACAATGTTTGCAAACTGAACCAGTTCAATGATGAAAAACCGCAACAAGATGAACCAGACGACCAACAAAGTTGTTGCTGCCGGCGATGACAGAGGAGGTTGACGGCAACTGCGGTGGTCAGTGATTTAGAAGTGACGGCCAAGGTTTGGTTTAACCATGCTCTAATACCATGTTAACGGAAGTGTTTAGGGTTTCTAAATAACTTTACCCTAGCACACGTATGTTATATATATAAAATGAGGAAGAGGATAAAAGACACATATACCCTACTACTAAACACACATACTAAAATAACCCTTAACAACTATTATACAAGAAGTCAAGATTATGATGAGGAGAAAGATGTTATTACACCAAAGGATAACGAAGAAGACTAAAGAGTTCCCTCCAATCTGGTAACTCGTCGTACAGCCCTTGTAATCATCTTTGAACTCTTTCAAAGGTTCAAGAGTGTATTTCTTCTTGTTTCATTCCGAAGAGCAAAATGAAGTCTACATCTTCAGTATTATTCTCAGCATGCTTGATGAGCTTACAATATCGTTGGCACTTTGCAAACAAAGAAGCTGATGAAGCATATGATTAGCGAAATTGGTGAAAAAAATTGATTGTTCACTTTGCCTTTGTTGAACATGCTTATTGGGTTTATACTTAACATTGAGGTATGTTCCACATTTGCATCTTTTCATGTCCAACATGAGCTGTTGCTTTTTTTTGAAATGTCTATATTGCTTATTACAAACTGAAATATGGTTTCACCTCCTGCAACTGCAAGATAATTCACAAGCAGTCTTTTAGTTCCTGATAGTATATTAGGTCATATCCAGGAATCTTGAATGGGTATACAAACTGATCTTTCAAGTCTAATGGGTGTTCAACTCATATAAGACAATACGGAGCCCTAAATCTTTTAACTCTCTGATATGTCCAAACCTCATGTCTTGATTAGCTTGTCTACTGTTGCAGTGAGGTTTTTGCCAATTCCCCTTTCTTCATTACGGCAGAGGTTGCTGGTACCATTGAAGGAAGGTAGGTTTTTCACTTCTTATGTACTGATCATTACTTGTACTCACATCGACGGGTTTGAAAGTAGCTCATACCGTCAATCATATTCTGTTGATTTGTTCTCTACAGAAAAGATGATGACTTTAAAGAAGCAAGCATTCCTGCTGGGAAGACTTTCGAGGTTTGCCCCATGTTTTTGGTTCAAAAGTTCAATTCTTCAAATTGGGACCGATGATCCCTAATTTTCTTTCTCCCGTTTATGGCTTTTACATGGCTACTTCATGTGTTTCTAGAAGCTTAAAGTTTCTTAGTGATATATGTAATTGTATTGCACTCTAAGGAAGTACCTTCACGTGTGGTAAAAAATGTTACCTTACTTTGCGAACGTCTATATCCTGCTTTATGAAAATGTCAGGGATGATAATACTTTCCCCAAGAAATTATGGTGGGCTAGGTGAGTGCTATGTAGCCAGTCTTCTACTGCCTCTTTCTCTATCATTGGGCAGAGATGTAGGGGGCACTTTCTTGACATCATGGTGACAACGAGATAAGGGACACCTTATGTCTATGCCTAGGCTGGTGGGTGGGATCTACAACATTAAACTGAAAAATTACTTCAGCACTGCTGGACTCCAGGGTCACCCAAGAGTACAATATAGTACGCTAGACCTTTCTTCCACTGCCTCTCTTTCTCTATCATTAGGATACTTTGACCATCATCAAGTTCTCTTCAGAACTCCCATAGATGCCTAATTTATACTGCCGGCTTTCACTCAGAGCCACCAACTCATTGACATCATTGTTGTAACACATTCTGTACAATGATATAGGTCCGTACCCAATATACTAATCTACGTTTAATGGGTACCGAGTACTGTCCGGGAACAGTTTTTGATACTTTACAACAATAATTGCTGTCTGTTTTTACTTTATCCCCATACTCATTCGACATCCTGATGACACCTAGTTCTTTGCCAACTTATCACTAAATTTTCTGTGGAAGCTCCATCTGCACCAGACTCTCAACAGTGTTGTTTAATTCAGGTGCTTTCATTGATACAAAATGTTGTGAAGTGAAATTGGTTTCTTTGGTTTCATTTATGCATTCAGTAGATGAAGTTGTGAGTCAATTCATGCAGAAACCTAGGCTGATACATCAAGATGCAGCACACGGAGTTGTCAGATATATTAAGGGTTCGCCTGGAAAGCTATAAAGGAGTAGGCTTTACTTGACTAAACCCCTTGACTTGTGAAAAAGTTACCAGGCCAAAACACAATTACTCAATTTGTTGGATTTGGTAGAGAGATTTACCTTCTGGGACTTTTGAAAATCTGAAGCCTTCGCCAGAGTTTATTCTACCATGATTTTGTCAATCTGCTTTCAGATATCATTCTAATACGATGCTGGTACAAACTGCCAAGGGTTATGAACCACAAAATTTTATGAGAAATAGCAAGGCTAGCATGTTTTGGCTTCACAAGTAACCCCAGGGAATAAAGTAATACTTCAATTTATTGATCTTTGGGGTTTACGTTTTCATTCATATTTTAGGATTTTACTCGCTTCAATTATGTAATGCTTCTGCATTACGTAGAGATAGCTTATACTCTTCATACTGCAAAGTTACATGCAGTGAAATGAGTTGAAAGACCATGTGAAAGAAGAGTATGTTTCAAATTTCTGACATTATTGACTGCTTCTAGAGCTTTGTAGTGGTACTGATTCTCCTTGTACAACGAGAGAGATGTACTGTCGAGAAGAAGATATAATAAGTAATTTATGGTTTTTTATTGTCCCCTTAGTTCATACTTGGAGGGATGGAAGTATAAAGGTTCCCCCGATATAAAAACTAACCAACTGAAATAGAAATAACACCTGGTTATTTAGTTTCGCTTATTTTCATTTTAATTTGTGTTGGGATCTTCTGATGTACGTGTGACCACTGGGCTGCATCAGATGAAACTTAGAAATTACTACATGTTGGATTTGGTGAAATGCATCTATTGATGGAAACTGGGAAGTGTGGATTTTTCAAATTATGTTGGCTCAATGTGTTATTAAATTGGTTTCATGATTAAATGTAGCACCTCATAAGGGAATCTTTTGGAAGTCTGAGCTTTTTCATACACGAACTGTTTGGAATCTTAGAATTGGCCAATCCCCTATATAGTTGGTTGTTTTGTTGCTAAGAACGTCGCTTGACTTGTGCATATTTGATTGGATAGTTAGGAATTTGATGACTATTATCATCTAATCCAAGACAGCTAATGAATGTTTTTCTCTGCTAGCTTTCATTTGCTGTGGAATCTGTAAACTCTTATATCGCTTGGGATTTCTCCTTGTCACAAGGCAAAGTGAACCTGGTAATCCTCTCAAATGTTCCAGCAGTATTTTGTTCAACTAGAGTTTTGTTTGTGGTCTAGTATACATCATACATGGGTTGCTCTCCTTTGCATCTCTTTTCTAGTAAATATTCTTTTATGTTTTGATAACAGAAACTATAAATTTGTCTTCCATTTGGAGAATGATTAGCACAGGATCAAACCTTTTCTGGTTGTCTGTTTCATTACTAATTGTGTAGTGGTTAACTGAGAATTCATCAAGAAGAACGTAACATGTAAAGGATCCAGCAGGTCATACCTTCCAGAACTACAAGTGCATACGTGAGCTTAGGACCTACGTAATGAATAACACTTGAAAGCCATACACATGCACAGCCAAAACAAATAAATTTGTAATTTGTACTATACAGGGTTGAATTGTACTGGAGGAATCTGGATTCTGGAGACACTTTTTTTTTTGGGTCCAGAGCCCACCCACCCCAAGCTTATTGATGACATTTGGTTGGGCTATACTAGTAATTTGTAAAGGCTTAGGGCCGCAGATGGCCAATTCTGCTCAATGATGAAGTTTTTTGTTCATAAATGGAGGGGAACAGTTTATCAAAACTCAGTTTTTTTTTTAAACATAGATTTTTGGGGTTTAACTTCTAAATGGTGTCCTCTTTTTTGGTCACACTTCTGTTGTGGGCACTCGTTTATTGTTTTGCAGCTGATGAAACTTAGGAATGTTTTAGCTACACTTAGCCTACTATGACACGGTTCTACCCTTCTTACTTTCTTTGCAATTTTTTTGTAGTACACTCCATGTTTGATATCTGTAAAAGTAACTTAAATGTGATCTTTGGGAGGAATCATTGGATATCTGTAAAAGTTATGAAAGCTTAATGGTATAAGATTCTTTTATAATAAATTCTGGCATCAGTAAATTCTAGTTTGTTTGTCTTATGTGATGATGAAGTTTGACAGGGGGAAAAGTAAGTTATTCAGTTGTGGAGATTGATAGATGCATCCTGTGTTGGCCGCACTTTTGTGACATCCATGACATTTAAGTTAATCGATCATTTCCCTTCAATTTGAGCTCTACATGGTTGTTTGACAGGATATTGGATTTAGCGTGGAGTACACAGATTCTTTGGGGCAAAAAACGGTATATTTCACTTTGAGGACCCATAAATTGTCCTTGCACGCTTAACTGGTTTTTTTTTTTGTTACTTTGCACAATCCTGAGTAGGCTCCTTTTCTTTTCCTTTTCTCTTTTAGCTCTTGTTACCTACAATTTTGACTTTGTCATAACTGATGTGTACGACTGGTGTATATGTTGTTCTCCCACAGCTGATCTTGCCTTATCGACGCTATGAATCTGACCAGGTGAGTTTGTCTCTTTGTTGATGGCTACTGGTTATACTGAACATTATAGTAATTATCGTTATATGAGCTGAATTTATGATTTTCTTGTAGGGGAACTTCTGCACAATCATGGCTGGGAACTACAGGCTCCTCTGGGACAATTCATATTCAACCTTTTTCAAAAAGGTAGCTGTGCGCAGTTAATGAATTATCTAGTGACTAACCAACCTGACGCATAAATTTTCTGTAGTGGTGATTAATGATGAGTGTGAGTTAATTCAAATTTTGATTGGCTATTGCTGTGAGACTTACTGATTTGGACCATTGCTTTAAGGAACTAGGATAATATTAGGTGGAAGACTGGTATTTACATATGACCCTCAGTATGGTTCCTTCATTGTGTTATGGTGTGCGCATTTGTTTTATTCAGCCCACTACCATCCTTCCCCCTTTTGTGCCAGTACAAGTTCCAAAAACCTTATTCTGCATTTGAACTCTGACGGGTTGTAGCTGATAGCGCTATTAGATCAAGTAACTTTGTAAGTTAGAGAAACATTTTGTTAAATCCAGGTGATAAAGAGATGCTGTGGCAGAAACGATAGTTATTCCTGAGAATGGAAATTGGTTAAGTAAATACGTATGCCCATTAGTAGGCTTTAGAAGACTCTAGGAAGTAGGAACCAGTAAAGTTTCTGTGAAACAAGCCATTCAATATGTGTCACGAGCAGTATGCAACATGGTTATCTTTTTGGATTCAAATTACTCTCCGAAACCATCAATAGTTTAGGCAGGGATAACTTACCATCGGTTGGTCTTGCTCTACCCCAAAAGTCATTCTTACATGACAGTAACCCCATGTTCTTTGTTTCTACTTCTGTTCATTGGAACATCTACTCTAGTTTAGCCTAGCAGAGAGGGGAAGGATATGAGGTGGGGATTAAACCCCTAACGTCATGAATTCTGGAGTATGAGGGCCCAACCACCGGACCAAATCCCTTGCTCAACCCCATTATCTTGTTAGACCCAGATCACGAATGGGGTGCATCACTATTCATCTGTGTACACCTGTTTTAAATTATACAGTCAAGGGGGTCTACATCTACCAATTTATGATCTTGATTTGAGGCAGGTGTCTCCAATGCCGGCCTTTTTGTCTGTAGTCAAAGGCCACCCCTCTTGTCCTCTCTCAATGAAACTCAATTGTGACTACTTACCGCAAGTAAGCTACCATTATTTACGAAGTTTAGAACAATAATATCATTTTATATCCGGTATAGGTATTGCGTTACAAGGTGGACTGTATACCTCCAGTTACGGAGCCAGTGAGCTCAGCAAGTGAAGTAGAAGGATAAGAGGAGCCTTTGTCGAGGCGATAACATTCGTTTGTACCTGTTGTAATTCATTCTCTTTTTTGAAGTTACCACTGTATTTGATGAATATTACATGCCACCTGACCGAAAGAGGAAAGGAAACTTGTATCCGTACTGTATAGTACTTGTCGTGCAATCGTCTTATGTGGTAATTGAGCAATTAACATTCGAATGGAACATCGCCAGGCCTTGAAAAGTAAGAGAAATATGCTGGCTTCTTTGTCCAATGAGGACCCATTTGTGTGATCCGTGACGTTCGTTTTGTAGGTTCTATAAATCATTTGCACAAAAATCTTATTGAGCCGGTATCGAACAGTGACAGCTGAAAGTTCATCTTGAGGAAAATTAAAGTCAAAATTCTGACTCTTTTATCGGTCAGGAGAAGTGTCATTCATTTGGATGGTTGCGTATATCTGATTAGCTTGTGTGTGTATATCTGATTAGCTTGATTTTCTACATGGATGAATTACACATCGAAGCTCATGAATAAACGGCCTGGATTTTCCAAACGCGAATCAACCTGGTCCTGTTTTGAATTATAGGAGGATTCAAGGGGGGATTTTACTGGAGATTATTCAGTTTAAAAAATTGATAATTCTTTGTGGAATATTGCAAAAAAGGGAACCGTACTTTAATTAGCTAATTCAACTGCTGAGAATCCCCGTTCCAAATATCACGAAATCACTGAGAATCCATTCAAAGGCATGCATCTTTCAAAGAATAATGCTACTGATATATCATGAATTATTTTATTTTATTCCGTATGTTTAGGTGACAAACAACTACAAAAAATGAGAGCTTACTTTATTGATTTGAACACTCTATGGTTATTTGTCACCTAAGTATGCGGTATAAAATGAGGTAATTTGTGAAGTGTCAATAGTTTTATTGTTTTTCAAAGTGTTAATTATAATTGCAAGTTACTCTCTTAAACTATCACATTTTTTATAACTTTACCACTTTTATGTAAAGAAAACTTTACACCACCCAATTTATAGCGTCACTTGGTCCTTTCTATTACCATTCCGTCCGGATTTGAGTGTTAAACTCTAATGTCACATGCACGTCAATAACTTGTGATCAAAATGTTCATTTCATCGAGATATCACACACAATAATATTTATGACTCATATCTACAATATTTTACAAATAAAATTAATATCTTTTTATTTAGGTACATTCTTGTGATCTAAGGTAAATGATTCTCGTTGTAAGTTATTTATTTATGTAGGGTATAGTGCAGGTCCCATTGTGATAATTCAAGGTGTAATTTGTAGGCTTTGATGTTTAGGTCATGTGTGTAAAAATAATTGAATTAAGTCAAAATCTTTAGCTATCTGATGTGATACAGTTGTCTGGAAAGTATGAACAATCATAATTTTTGCACTCCATTTTTTCAAGGCAAATGTGATTAATGCATGCATTAACTCATATCCACCTACTATAATATTTCGTCCCAATGATTTGCACGTAGTGAAGTAGGATTATCAAAATTGAAGCTGTAGTGGGCTTTACAAAACAACTGATTGACAAAGAGAATCACGTTCGTAGCATGTACCTAGGAAAAAAAGAAACTGAAGGGGTATTCATAAGTATATGAAGTATAACTAATAAAAATGAAGACAAACAATATCTCAATAAAAAAGGGAATAATTTGGTCATAAATTACTCACATGTGCATGCCATGTTGTTAGAGTTTAACGCCCAAATGTGGACAGGAAGAGCGATAGGAGGGATTAAATGATAGCTTAAGTGGGGGGGGGGGGGGGGGGGGGGAAGATGTAGAATTTTTTAGATGAAGGAGGTAAGTAAAAAAAAGGTAACAGTTTAAAGGTGTATTTTGTAAATATTCATGACAAGGAACTCTAAACACAAGCCCAGCTAGTAATTTACAACTTGGCCGCAAAGCCTTCTCAATCTGGTAGCCTACCTATATTTCCACGCCGTAAAAATGATAGATATGTCACTTGGCAGGCTGTAGGGCCATGATCCAGCCCTATTTACATTATCGTCATCACCACAATAATAAGAATTTTGGTTAGAATAAATTGCACTTATCTCCCCTGAGCTTTTCAACAATTATAAAAATCTCCCCTGAGATTTTAAAATTTGCAATTACCTCTCAACTTTTGAAAATATTATATCTTTTTCCCTGCCATTGATTCCGTTAGTTATGAGTCAGTTTTTTATGAGGTAACCATAATAATTTTTTAAAATACCTAAAATATCCTTGATAATGACTATATACATAGCACAAATTCTTTCTACCGCTCGCAACACTTATTTCTCTCCTTACCTCACTAAGAAGAGTATGTAATTTCTTTTGTTTTAGTTATTTTTTTTTACTAAAAAATAATGTACATTTCATGATAAAGATTAAAAATAATGTACACATACATGCCACTGGTTTTTCTTAACAATTCTCAGACCACTATTTTGTTTTAATCTCAAATCATGAGAATATTAAAGATTAAAGGTATTCCCCTATTTTCTAAATATTAAAAATCCTTCTGTTTGTTTTTTGCAATCTTCCTTTTTTTTTTTTTTTTTGCAAGTGTGGTCATAAGGAATTAAAGACAAACAATTATCCTTTTTTTTAATATTAAAGACATGCAATGGTTCATTATAAAGATTAAAGATTAAACCTAATCCTTAACCTTTTTCGTAGTTTTCATAATGGTTTTTGTCTATTCAGGGCAATATAGAATTAAGTGTAATTATATTTTTAGTCTCAATTTAAGTGTAATTGTAAAAAAACTAAAAATTGATAATTTAAAAAACAACAGTATCGGTCGGTATCCAATAAATATCCAGTACAGGCCGGACCACCCGCTAACACTTGGTAATTTTTTCGGTATGGTACACAATGTCAAGAGTAGTACCGCTTTCTTTTGATACGGTACATATCAATCGATACGGTACGATATTAATAACTATAGCATGTACTAGGGGTGAAAGGAATCTCAAAAAATCAAACCGACTAGAAAAATCGATCAAAAAAATCACAATTTGGTTGGTCCAAATAGGAACAGTTACGGGTTCGGTTTTGATTTATCATATATTTTTTTAGACCAACTGAACCGGAAATTGAAAACTCTTCTATTTTTTTAATGTTTTATTTTGATTTGAAGTCTATTTTATTGATGTTTTGTTCTTAATAGGTATTTTAAATCAAACACAAGAGTTTTGAATTAGTAGCCATACGTGTGCTTTATATGACCAAAAAAAATCTATTTTTAATTCATGTAGCTCAAAAGTAGACCATTTTGGTCAATTTGAAAAACTAAAATTCTCGACTGAACCAGTGACATGCGCAGAGAATCGACCAAAATGGACCATTTTGATTGATTCGAAATATAGACTACTTCAGTGAAAACCGGACAATACCGTTGTTTTTTGAATTATCAATTTTTTTTTAATAATTACGCTTAAATTGAGAACAAAAATATGATTACACTTGATTCTATGTTGGCCTAGAGTAAACAAAAACCATTACGAAAACTACGAAAAATGTTAAAGATTTGATTTAATCTTTATAATGAACCATTGCAATCCTTTAATTTTTAAAAAATAGAAAAATTATTTGTCTTTAATCCTTCATAAATATACGAGTACAATTTTAAAAGAGGGTGAACATTACCCTTATTTTCATTGGTTGAGATGGTGTAGGTCTGGCCTCTACAAAATATTTTTTGGTAAGGATGTGACTAACTCAACCAATAAAAATGAGGATAATGTTCACCCTATGGTAAAGAAAATCCATCTTTGACTACACTCATAAAAAAAAAAATTAAATAGGGGGATTGCAAAAAACAAAAAAGAGAATTTCTAATATTTAGAAAACAGAGGGAATGACTTTAATCTTTAATCATATTCATGAATTGAGATTAAAAAAAATGTGGTCTGAGAATTATTAAAAAAATAGTGGTGTGTGTGTGTACATTATTTTTAATATTTATCGTGAAAACTGGTATGCCGATAAATAAATAAATAATCAACTAATATATTTGTAAAAAAGAAAAACAAAAACAAAAAAAATTACATAGCTTTAGTGATATGATGAGAGAAATAAGTGCTGTGAGTCTTAGAAAATTTTTGTTCTATGTATATAGCCATTACCAAAGGTATTTTAGACATTTTACAAAAATATTATGGTTATCTCATCAAAAACTAACTCATAACTAATAGAATCTAACGGCAGGGGACAAAAGGTGTAATAGTTTCAAAACAGAGGAGGTAATTGCAAATTTTAAAACCTCAAGGGAGGTTTATGCAATTGTTAGAAACATCAGGGGAGGTAAGTGCAATTTACCCTTTCGGTTAATTACTTAAGCAAAATCGTTTTGGTAATGGCTTAGTTTGGGCCTCAAATAACAATAGGGATCCGAGATTTGAGGTAAGATTCATTAAATGGGCCTACAAAATAATACCAATAAAAAGGAATTTTTCGATCAAACAGTTCAAAGTAAAAAATTTATATTATAATTAATTAATCTATTAATAAATTACAATTGGAAGTCTTTTTGATATGTCGGTTTCAAAAATTGTCCTGCATCATTTGTTCATTGATTTTTACTCAAAACCAAACCAACAGATAAGATTATCTGTTTTAAATATTTATCATGTCTTTATTACACAAAAATAAACTAACAGATGAAGTTCTCTTTTACTTTACTGTCCCTGTTTTCACAAAAAAATTAACAGCTAACATTATCTATTGGATAAAGGTATTTCTAATCTCTGTATAAATAAAAAACAAGCCAACAGATAACATTATCTCTGTATTTCATATATGTATTACTTAAAACCAAACTAACAGATACCATTATATATTTTAGTTGTTTGTTATGTCTTTATTTCTATTAAAGACATGAAGATTATAACAGATAAAGTTATCTATTAGAACAAAAATAAATACAAAATTATTTATATATTTGATATATGTACTACAAAAAACCAAACCAACTAATAACATTTTTTGTTCTATTTTTTTGTCATGTTTGTATTTTTGTTAAAGACGATTACAACAAACAAAATTATCTATTAGAACAAAAATAATTAAAACAGATAAATTTATCTATTAAAGACATGAAGATAATAACCGATAAAGTTATCTGTTAGAACAAAAACACAAATAAAGTTATCTGGTAAAGACATGAAGATTGCATGTAATAATCTGATATAGCGCCTTCCATTTCTACTCGCCCTTGATTGCAAGTCTGAAGTGAGAGCCCTCTTTTTTTCAGGTTCTTCCCTCATGCACAAGGAAATAGAGAAGAAATCCTAGTCATTCCCATGATGGTGGTGTTTTTCCAAAATAATTTTTTTTTTTTTTTTGTTCAGCCTCTTGAATTAGCCATCCTTTCGAAGGTATTGTTAAAAGATCATTCGATTCAGGAAGGCCAGCAGTTGACCCAGCATACTCACCAGTTGCAGATTTAGCAGCAATCCCATCAATTGATCGAGATTGATACCCTACAAGCAACGAAAATACCCTTTTCGCAAAAAAAAAATCTTCCAGTTTGAGATTGCGACCCATCGCAGAACACTTAACACTTCTTTTAGTGATATAAGTGTTAAATTCTCCTCCACTAGATTTTTTTTTCAAGGCTTGGGTACGAGAACATAATTGGAAGAAATAAGGGTCAAAGTTTAGACCAGCTCACCAACTTGATCTCCTAAGGGAACAGTATATCCGAGCAGGCCTGGAAAAAGAGGTAAAGTCTCGCTTTCCTTTGCCACTCGAGTGTATGACATCTGCCTGGCTTAGGCCCCTTCTTCCCTTCGAGCCAATGGCTTCTCCTTAAGAGAAAGAAGTTCTTAATGACAATTGATATGTTGAAGTAGGGTAGTGGATAAGACAGGAAGGAGCCTCTAAATAACCTGATGAACCGTATTAAGTGTGCTTTTCTGGCATCTTTGAGTTTATGTTATGAGATAACTGTTTTATCTTTTTTGCATCAAAAGCAGCAACCGATAATATATAAAATAAATATATACCCTCTTCTGACCTTTTTTGAAAAACGCAAAGTGAGTTTCTCCTAAAAAAATGGCCTCTCCAGTTGGGGGACGTTTTTAATGTAGTAAAAATAAAATTGATAGTTAATTAAGGGAACTTACTTTTTAGTCATATCTCTTAGTTTCAAGTAGGTTTTCATCCAATCATCTTTTTGGATTTTTATTTTACTCCCGAAATTCAAAAAATATCAAAGATGCCTTCAATCTCAGTTTTTCACGCATTCAATTCCACTACCAAAAAAGCTCTAACATATTCTTAGGAGCTTGAAAAAATTTAGGAATTTCACTATCAAATCCGTTGCCTTGCAGAAATTCTAAGCTGATTAACAAAATAAATCAGCCAAACGTAGGGATGGGCAATCGGAAAATGAAACAAATCGGCAACGCACGGTAGCACAAATAGCTAGGGATTTTTGGATTAAAAACATGGTAAATTTTGATGGAACATGATAAATTTGTTACAACTATTCCTTATATTAGAATATCGACAAAAAAAAAATACAACTAATTCTTTACATGCAAATATACGGTCAAACTTATTTAATTTGACCATAACAAGTCCATATAGGTTTTAAGGAAGATGATAAATTTATCTATAAAGTCAAATGTATGGTGATATTGTGATATTAGGAAAATTTACAATAAATTTATCATGTTTCATACAAATTTACCATGTTTATAATTTAATATCTTATTATATTTTTAATTCACACAAATTTACCATGTATGATCGATATTCTGATATTCGTGCATCAAAAATAGTATGTTTCTAATTTAAATAGAAATAATTTTGATCCACCATATTTGTTTCCTAATTTGAATTATTTAAATTCACCAATTTAAATGGAGATAATTTCAGTTTACCATATTTATTTCCTAATTTGAATCATGTAAACCCACTAATTTAGAAGCGTGCACTTAATTTGAAGCATTTGATCTTCCTACTTTTCCTAATACAAATAGACATAATTTTAATTCATCAATTTAGGGATTACATGATAACACTTAAAAGGGACAAAAAGGTAATCTCACCACTTAAAATAATAGCAAATACATTAAATTATGTAAAATTGAGACTAAAACATAACTTACAAATCTTGATGGGATGAAAATTTGAAGCATGCGGAGATATGATCCTAATTTAAATTATTAATTTTCTTTCATAATTGTTAATTTAGCTATTCATTTTTATATTCCTAATGAACGAATGAGATCATTTGAGAGATCGATGGTTGAAATCGAGATACTTAGTGGAGCGAGAACCGTGGGATTATTCTTCCATTTTCTTCTTCAATTCACCAGGCAAAGGGAATCCTAGGGTTTAATTGGAAAGAAGAAATCAATTTTACTTTTGGGATCAAGAATGATAATGGCAGAATAATTGATTTTCATGATGGATTAATTGAAAATTTCAATTGCGGTTTCATGACCATTGGCGAGGAAGCTTATGGTCATTTGTTATTGGATGGTCTATAAAAACCTAGTCGTTTTCCTTGATTTTTCTCAAAACTTCGTAATCACATCAAGGAGTTGGGGAGAGAGAGAGAGAGAGAGAGAGAGAGAGAGAGAGAATGAGGTTTTGTCAAATTATCCAGAGCACTATCGATTCAAACTTGTTCTTCTTGATTTCACACAATCATGGTAAGAAAATCTTACCTCCAACACTAAGAAGTTTATTTATTGTGTAATTGTATGTTTAGATTTCTGTACTTGTGAGTTTTTTGTTCATGCTATAAAACTTGAAACCTAAAAAATTATAGAATTTGAAAAACATATCGATAAACTGATTTTGAAATTTTTTGTTAAAGTTGATCTAAGACTCTAAATTTTTTGATATTTATACTGAGAGTATTTTCATGCGTCTTTTATGTTGGGTAAAAAGTTCGGAGCCTAACTTAAAATTTGAAATTCTACAAAAATTTGTAACCTAGCTTCCGCAAATTCATAACTGTGCAATCTACACGGATACACATTGACAAAGCATCTGTAACTTTTAGCATGAGTATCAAAGTTATGCATCGTTTATTTTGTTTAAAACTAGACAAATAAAGTTTCAAAAATATATAGATTTTATGTCTTATTTTTATCAGAGAAAAATTAGTTTTGCGTTTAAAATTGATGAAGTAGTTTTGTCTTCTAAAATGAAATATCCAACTTTAAACCAACACAACGGTATTGTCCGAACTCCATTTTTAACCTATTGCCTATCATTAAAAAGCTTGTGAAGTGTAGTTTTTATTCATTTTGGTCCCAATACCTCTATCGACAAATTATAACGTTTTAGCATTGCTAGGATTGTACCTGACTTCATAACCTTGGCTGTTTCAGCAGCCTGTCCATTTGCAGATCCGCAAATTGTTTTCCAAGTTGTTCAGGTTTCACTTCCGAACAGATACAACAACACACTGATTCATGTACACTTTGTATAAGTATCCACGTGTATTTTATCTTATGTCGATGGGTTCCTGTGGGATCTCGTGAGAGTAAGATTACTACTCGAGACCGTAACTCTGATATTTATGTCTTACTACGCTGTTATATTATATCATGAATTGTTATTGTTGCATTGATTGGGACATCCGAACATTTTAAAAATGTTGTATATGACCGGATAAAATTGTTGTGCTGCTCGATTTTTTATAAAATGGACATGATCGTTGTGTTGTTGTATTTCAGTTAGATAAACATGATTTGACTTTGTGGTATTTGAGAAAAATCTAAAAATATGTTAGGGACACCGATTCGAATGACATGAATAAGACAACGAAAAGTGTTGGATGTCCATTTTATGCAGTAAATTATGCAGAGACACGTAAGTCGACGTTAATGGAAAAAGTATAAAACCAGTTTGGTTGGCCGTCGTGGCAGTGTTGTTGATGTATGTCGTCCTAAGTTGTTATCAGGAGTCGTCTCATGTTATTTTCGGGCGTCGTTCCATGTTTGACTTGTTTGGATATTGTCCTATGTAAGAACTCGAAACCGTCTGTCGTATGGGTGCTGACTAGTGTACCAAACTGAAACTTGAGACGTTAAGATGCGTTGACAGACACGATACACCATAGTAATTGTTTGTGTTGAAAAAAGCCAAACTATGAGTTGTTAGAGACAATTAAAGGTGATTCACATGTCGTCTTATTCCAGAGCAGTAACAGGTGGGGTTTTTTTTATTAATATTGAAGTGATCGTAAAACAATTAAGATATGTGGTCTTGACATGAACATAAGGTGGTAAGATGCGCGAGGTGATACACCACTTATGTGTAGATCTAAGTAAGGTGGGGCCCGAATTGACTTTAGTGGACAGTGGAAGGTAGCCAGGTCAACGGTGTCTTCATTGAGTACATAATTACGTCTACAATCATAAAAGGCTCGTTGTAAGGACTTGTCAATCTTAATGAAGACCATACACTGGATTTGATGGGTAGGTTTGGTTTTTGAAGGAGGAAATCCTAGAAATATTAAAGCAAAATTTAAAATATACCTACATGTTTACTTTCCACTGTTGTTTAACTTCTGCTTTTATTTTCTTTGCTTTATATATTATTGTACTTGCATCTTTGAATTTGGCTTTTGGGTATATTTTTCTATTGAGTCTTAGTAACCATCGCCTAACATGCACATAATTTTAAATAAATACAAATATCAATGCATATTTTACGGATATCAATGTATATTCACAGATATCAATACACAATTTAGGAATATCGATATGCATTTTATATGTTATTCATCGCTTATCATTTTTTGAGTTTTATTACCCACAGAGCAATTTCTTTACTCCTGTCGTTTCATGATAAATGTAGAAGTAGTTAGAGATGTCACTCAAGCAGGAAGAGTCGGGCTATGAAGATGAAATAATCAACAAGA
This sequence comes from Arbutus unedo, assembly GCA_014822125.1. Classification (NCBI taxonomy): domain Eukaryota; kingdom Viridiplantae; phylum Streptophyta; class Magnoliopsida; order Ericales; family Ericaceae; genus Arbutus; species Arbutus unedo. Next base: position 931 of record JABCMJ010024807.1, on the reverse strand, counting down.
CATGGTTGTCCTACCTTTAGAAACTCTAAATTTACAACTATGTCCTTTATGTAAATCTGCAAGGACACTTCTATCATTTTAAATGTAATACCGATATAGTTCATTTTAATAGATGAGACTATTTCTATTATTTCTTTTAAAATATTTATTTTATATAATAAATGTTTTTAAAAGAATTTTAATAACATTTTTGAAACTCAAGGCGTTATATTGCGACAGATAAAGTTATTTGTTAGAGCAAAATCAAATAAAGTTATCTCTATATTTGATATATGTATTACTCAAAATCAAACCAACTAATAACATTATATGTTATAATTTTTTGGCATGTTATTATTTCTATTAAATACATGAAGATTATAACAGGTAAAGTTATCTGTTCAGAAAAAAAACACAAATAAATTTATCTATTAAAGACATAATGATTGCAACATATAAAGTAATATATTAGAACACAAATAATTAGAACAGATAAAGTTATTTATTAAAGACATAAAGACTGCAACAATTAAAATTATCTATTAGAGTAAAAATATAAATAAATGTATATGTTAAAGACATAAAGAACAAAAATACAAATAATATTTATGTTTTTTTATAACAAAAATAATAAAAAGATCGAGCAAGAAGAGAGAAACATAAAACTTTATTTGTTAGAATAAAAATACAAAAGTTATATGTTAAAAATATAAAGAACACAAATACAAATAATATTTTTGTTCTTTTATAACAAAACTAACGAAAAGATCAAGCGAGAAGGGAAAAAAATATAAAACGATTGACAGGTAACGGCAACCCCCATGGTTCCCAAATGGCTGCAGCCATTGCCAAATTTTGGCTAAAACACCAAAAAACCCACCCCAATGGCAAAAAATGGCTTGAGCCAAAAAATGGCAAAAGCCATAATCCCAGCCATTTCTGGCCCAAAATG
>JABCMJ010024805.1:0-17151 GCA_014822125.1 Arbutus unedo | reverse complement strand
TTCTTCACAGTGAGAGCCTCTATTTATAGGTTAGAAAACAGTATTTTCAATTTGAAAAATGCTTCTTCGTTGATTTACCTAGAGAGAATCTTTAGTTAATAATTAAAAATTACCTGCACTAAGAGTATTATTATTTATTTATTTAATGACCTAGAAAGAATTAGAGTGTATCTCCATATTTAGGATAACCCAACTCCATAATCATTTAATCAATTAAGCTAATCTGTTTGTTGTTGGTCTCTCTCATATTTTTAAATGGACAAAGCCTACATAATTAAGAGGGCCCAATATTTATTTAGACTTTGACCAAATTTCATATTTTTGTCTTTAATTAATCAATAATATTTATTTGTCTTGACTAATTGAACACAATTAAGGATATAATAACCTAAATAGGATATACAGGGCGATTTCAAATAGGATATAATATTCCAAAATCTGGTACGGTTATCCTCGTAATCGTGTCGATCCGTTCCATTGCCATTCTTAATCTTAATCGACACATGCTTTGTTAGTGTATCCGACATTCCCTAATCATTTGGACTTCTTGTAATGCCGCATCATCCTTCCTTTCTGGGATTATAAAATGTTGTTGAGTCATCAACTACGACATGTATCCGATTATGGTATGAACAATAACTTATTAGAATTCATTTTGCATAATTTATTTTTAAAATCCTACAACCTCTAAATGTTTTCAAAATAAACATATTTCGTTTTATATAACTTAATATTTTTGCATACACAATAAGTTCGAGAAGTCAAATAAAATGAATAACAAATCATAATTTAAACTTGAAATGAGTCCTAGATTAAGAGCACAGTCTAAAATTTGATGAACGATTGTACATGGTAGTGTTTTGAAAAAACTCATTTTTAATTATCTTTGATTGTTTCATGATTCATACTTATTTTAGTTTTTAGGTTTTTTTAAACAAGTTTAATAATTTTTTATTTTTTAGTTTATCTGCGTAATTTAATTTAAAAAGTAAATAAATTTAATACAAATGAATAAAATATTGCAGGTGTTAAAAAATTTCAAAATACCTAGTTAAGATTGGGTAAGTTTTTAAATAAACTTTTATAAAATTTCGACACTTCTTATTTTTTCAAGTGTGTGTACTTTATGTACCCAACATGTGAAAACATTTGGATAAATTTTATAAGATATTAATTAAAGATCAAAATAGAAAATTTTACGTAACATTTTCATCCGAAGTACTTATTCACAAAAATACAATTCTTGTCAATTTGGATTGTGATATTTATTGAATTATTATTTTATTATTTTTTATTCTTATTTAATTTTTTATAATTTTTTATTTTGTATAATTTTATTTGTTTGTTAGTTCGTCTCGATAAAATAAATTTTAAAATTAAAAAATTATATGTAAAAATTTAAAAAAATAGCACGTCTTACTTATTTTTCTTATTTGGTGATTTTTTAATTTTTAAATATAATTTTATAATTTTTAAATGACTTTCGTCGGGATGACCAACAAACATAATAAATAAATAATTTTTTTTGAGTAAAGACAATTTTTTTGTTAAAATACGCCCATAGTCGGGAACAGTTCGGCCCAATTTGGCCTAATTTGATTATGAATAATTAAGTTTTGTCTTTATTTAAATTTTTTTTACATTTATTGTTTTGATTTCAATTTTTTATGAATTGTTAGTTTGTCGCGATGAGACAAATCTAAAAATATAAAATTATATTTAAAAGCTAAAAAAATTAATAAAAATGAAAAAAATAAAAAACAAAAAAATACAAAAAAAAATCACATAAAAACTAAACAGGCGAAACCCAGCCGAACTCTCGAACGAAAGTCGCACGACTCTCACGTTGTCTTTGATGTTTGACCCTATGTAGTTAGTTGCACCCGCACGGGTTTGGTTTGGGTGTTACTATTGCCAGCTGAAACCAATAGCTTTTTCCAAAGCAGGATACGCCTAACCTATGCGTAGTAGTAGATTTCGGTGCTCTTAAAAGCCTGTTTCCAGCTGGCAATAGGAGTTCCATTAATCCTCGGGTTATCAATTTGTGCGGTTAAGAAGTCTCTTCCACCGTCTTATTCTGTCTTTAAATCGACCCCAAAGGCCCCAAACCTCTACGCATCCCTCGATTCCTCTCTCGTCTCTCTCCGTCTTGTATTCGCTCTCAATTCTCTCTCTCTCTGTCTCTCTCTCTCCGTGTTCGTCCTTTGCCAAATTCGTTACAGGTATCCTAGATTCTTGAATTGTTTTACGTTAATTGATTGATTGACTGTGGTTGATCTTTTCTATTCTTGTGATCCGTTTGTCAGAATTTGATTTCCCTACTATCCCTTTATTTGTGGGGGATCTGAATTAATTGAGTTGTTCTTTTTGTTTTCCTTTTGATCTTGTGTTCTGATTTTTTTGGGCTTGAATTGTTTTGATCTGTCAGTTGAGTTCTTTTGATCACTCAATTCTGTGGAAGCTTATGTTATTTATTAGGTTTTAGCTTTGGGTTTGGATATATGAAAGGCAGCTGAGTTATTTTTTTGCCTTGCTTTGTTGTTTTTTAGTTGGTTCCCTAGATGTTTAAGGGTTGTCCAATCTGCGTTTCATACAAGTTTGTGGTTTGTTTTGCAATATATGTTCCTCCAATATAATTATGGGGTTCAGAAAAAGGGGAGTGTGGGGGGGGGGGGGGGGGGGGGGGGGGTGGTGGGGATGGATTCTTTTGTTTTGGTTATGTTGGGATTGTTTATAGTGAAGGATGAACATCATGAATTACTGAAACATCTGAATTGTGTATGGGAAGACATGAGCCACGGTTGTGTTGCTTATAGCTCTATTGAGTTGTTCAATCTCCAAGAGTCGTTTGTCTAATTTGTATCTGTGAATGGTCTAGGGAATGTTTTACTCCTTTTATGTCGGATATATACATGTTTGTGTCTAAGGAACAGGGAAAGACAAGAACTATCTCCCTGGAAAGGGGCCTGGGATGGTCACTCTCCATTGGATTAAATTCTTCTCTTATTATGACGAGGCTTTGAATATAGATGTATGCATGGGCCTATTGCTTTTGTTCGTGGTTGGTTTACAGTGACAGAGAATTGTTTTTTGCACGATGACAGCTTTCTCAAACATGTTCATCTGATTGTTGTGATTTTTCTTAGGATTCACCAACCTTCCAATAAAATGACTCGCCTAATATTTTTTCAAAAAAAAAAAAAAAGTAAAATTGAAGTAAAGAAAAGGCACCAGGAGCTGCAGCCTATATAAGTAGGTGACATTAGTCACTTAACCTATAGAACTTTTTTTTGGACAAACCTCAACCTATAGAACTCGCAACCACACTATACCCTTTACTGGACCACCTCTACAAAATCCTAATATTTTTTCAAGGATCAGTCTAAGATGCTCAAGAATGACCATGCAAGGAAAAAAAAGGGAAACTACTTTGCAGTTTGTAGTCATGGAGGTGTTTCTTGCTCTACTAATATACAGGGGTGGCACAGGTAGCTAGTCTGTTAGATTGAAAGGTTGTAACCCCGTTAATGCTAGGTTTTGAAAAAGAATTTTCATGTCATTCTCCGCCTAACGTGAGGCAGGATTGTTTACCCACTTTCCATGATGGTCACTGCCCTTTGACTTTTTTGTTATCCCGAGCAAGGCACCCAATCTCGAATATCAAAATCTCTTCTTATCTAATATTCAAAACAAGGGCATGTTGATCTGTCTACTAGATAGCCTCATGTTTCCCCCCTTCTTGGCCGGAAGAATCTCAAGAGGAGACCTTCTGCTTTGCTGAAGATTTCCTTCAATTGTTAAAAAAGAGAATTTGATTGAGTATCATGGAGTTAAAGTTTTTTCTTCCGGATTTCCGCATGCACGATTTCCTCTTTTTGGATTCAATCGAATTTGTTGTTGTCTTGCATGAAAGAGTACTACCATTGAGTGATGGTCGACCTGCACAAAGTAGTTGGGATTAGGTTATCTTAAATGCTTCTTATTTTCGCAAATACTGCTCGTATTGCTTCTTTCAATAGTCAATTTTTCTGGTAGTGAAAGATGGATTCATGAGCTAGTAGTAGATGCTTGTGTCGAGTGGCAATGCGACCTTATGCGGTCATATAGTGGGAACTTGAGTAAGAAGGATAATGAGTTTCTGAAACTTTGATGTTGGGCATTGTTTGTGTTGACCTATCTTTAGCATCGTAAATGGTATGAATAGCATTCCGTTTTTTATTTTAGCATTAATCACGTGTATTAACCCTGTGAGTAAGGTGAAAAGATTGGGCATTTCTGCTTGGTTTTGCCTTTCATAAATCATCTTGAGTTCAAATTGTTCAAGTTCTAACTTTTATGGTCAATCTTGTTAGCATATGACTTAACAGTTCGAGTCCACTTCTCTCCAGCTCGTGACCTTAGCTTATAAAAAAATATGTGATAATACCCAATTTTCCAGATTCAGCGGCTTGATCAATGACCTATCAAATCGTACAAATTCTAACTGACATGCAGTACTTTTGCCTTCTTCTTCTTGTGTGGCAAGCATTTTAACTGCTAAAGGATCCGACCTCATAACTTGTAAAACAAAGGACGCAGCCTCTTACAGTTTTAGCCATTTGTGTTTTCTTATAGTGGAGGCTGGCTGAGACTTTTGTTGTAAATTTACTGGACTTAGGTACGTTGCGTCATACATTGGAGTTCATGCTGAAGCTAATTACATAGCCAATTACGGATGAGCAACAATTCGAAAATGGATGACTGAGTATCCTGGTACTAGTGTATAAGCCTGATACTATTGTAAACCAATCTGTGTCCCCGATGTACTGAGAGTATCCTGGTAAAAGTTCCAGACTTGTACACGTAGCCACATCTATCGATATTTCATTTCCGATGTGTTCAGCAATTATTCTTTGTAGTTTAACAGCTACAGTGACTGTCGATGTAGCCCCCATTTAGTGAACTAGGTAAATCTGCTGTTTGTGTGATTGTACCATCAGACCTCAGGGTCACGCAATTTCTAAAAACTTTGGCTGTGGTCATGTTTCATTTAATAACTCACCGCTATCATAAGGGATCTCCAACAATAAGTGGAGGGGAATGAGTATTTTGTTTTTACAATCCGAATGTGTCTGTGGTCTTCAGTGTTGTCAATAGCTTTTGCTTTGTTATTGCACTCAGAAATAGAATTCTTGAGTGAATACAGCTAGGCAGTATAGTATCCTTTGAGATGGCTACTGGGGTTATGGATGTGATTGTGAAGGTACTTCCAGTCTTTATCCCGTATGGGTTGGCAGAAATAGGTAGACAAAGACCGTAGGCCATAGTAGTGAATCTAATGATGCAACCTTTTGTAGAGTGTGAACAGAATTACTGTTGCCTGAAACAGGTGAATGTTGCTAAATTAAAGAGCTATCGTGTCCCGTCTAATTATGATCACTGATAACCTACCATTTGGTCTAATTTCCTCTACCATTACTATCTTCTCATCACAGGGGGTTTCCACCTATTGGTTTTGGGTTTGAGCAATTGAATATTTTCCAATTTAAAGACATGTCCCTTTCATGGATGGAAGGAAATCACCATCAGTTTTCTAGCTTTTAGTTCTGAAATTTTTTCTTTCGTGGCAGGTATTAACCACCATTTAGTCGTTCTGCAAAAAAGAAAAAGAAAAAGAAAAAGGAAAATGATATCAGCCTTGCCTGATTTTATCTTTTTTCATTGCTGTAGTATGTATTTTATCCAACCGTGAAGTATTTTGTGTAGCCAAGTAAGCCTTTGGAAAGCGTAGGAATGGATTGATGAGGAGAAAGGTGTTGTGATTTAGAGGAAGTAGTATTTCTGGGTGGGCAATGGTAACACATGACACTCATAAAAGTTTTAGAAGATCTACTGTAGGAATCTTATATTCTTATTCCTTCTGTTTTTATGTAGACAGCACTGTTAGAGGTCCTGATTGAGCACAATTGCACAATGGTCATTACTCATTAGTCATTTTCACCTTGACAGTAGGGTAGGGTTACTAAGAGTATTGTGATACGTGTGCGTGCGCACACAAAATTAAATGGTGAGTAGGAACTAGGAAGGGCTCATGGGCATGTTTAGGAAGGGTTTGCATGGCATCATTGGTTGGCAATAGGATTACTTGGCAATAAGGTTACTAAGCAACCTTGAATTATTTCATAAGCTGTTCCTGAGTATTATTGGCTTTGTTATTTTATGATGTGTATAGTTTTTAAGGAATAATGTTTCGGCTGCAAGAGAATTGAATTTGTTGATATTAGTTTAACTTCTATCCACTGGATGGCAGGGGTTCAGGGATTTTCTTGTTTCATGTCTTTCGTATTTAAGCTTTTGTCCGGATCTTTATCACTTTGAGTGGTTGACGTTTGGCTTCCATCTGTTTCAGCTCTGATCATTCTGAAATTTGATTACGGTCAGAAAAAAAGAGATCTACAGTTCGTTACTCTTCGATTTCGAACAACTTTCATGTCTGAACTCGAAAACCAGCTTCCAACTGCTTTTGGTACGTTACCTTTTGTACAATTGATGGTTTTGATGAAATTGAGAAGCCATATGGGAAATAGTTTGCCTTTTTTAAACTTAATGGTTTGTGGGTGGTTTCGATCTTGTTGAGCAGATCCCTTTGCTGATGCAAATGCTGAGGACTCCAGTGCTGGGACAAAGGAGTACGTGCATGTCCGTGTACAGCAGCGCAATGGGAGGAAAAGCTTGACAACCGTGCAAGGGTTGAAGAAGGACTTCAGCTATAACAAGATACTCAAAGACCTCAAGAAGGAATTCTGCTGTAATGGTACTGTAGTCCAGGACCCAGAGTTAGGCCAGGTGTGTTCTTAACCCATTCTCTTTATACAATAGTTTGTTTAAGGAAATTACAACAGCGATGGAGAAATGAGTTTCTTAACCCAAAAAGAGTTAGTTTTGTGTGGTTTGTGGAAGCAGTAGTGAAGCTCAGGTGGTAATGGGAGTGCTAGTGAGTGTAGTAGCCCCCTTGGTCATGCACCTGGTACAACCAAGCGAAGATTTAGTGAGGGCCGGAATGGAATATCGTATGTAGTGTATAATTAGATCTGAAGCTCTTTACTAGGATTGAATAAACTGGTCTTAAGAGAGAAACTTCAATGAATGGATGATCTATCGTTGTTGACCCGTCTTATCACCAACCAATAGCAAAACACCTACCCTTCTGATCCAAAATTTAACATGTATCCTCCTCCTCTCGTCGTATGTATGCGTGTTGAATCCCATTATACAAATGCAGAAATTTATGGGATACTCATCTTCGAGGGGTATGCAAGAAGCTACTCTGAATTGCATTACACTTTCTTTTCTTCATCCCGTTGTTTTGTTTGAAATGATGGTGTGCATCAACGGGACACTGAAATTTTTCTACTCGGTAAATGCGTGAAGCTTTCCTTCGAGTGGAAAACATGATGCTTTTATTTCCAATCTTGTTTTCTAGTTTCTACCTGCCGAAATTGGGGGACAGATCTTAGCAGTAATTTTTGCTTTGATTTAGGTGATTCAACTTCAGGGTGATCAAAGGAAGAACGTCTCCACCTTCCTAGTGCAGGTAAGTTTAGCACGTCCTATTCACAGTTTGTATATCCGGGAGGCTTTAACTTAATTTGTTTCTTTTTTTGTTTTCATTAACAGGCGGGGATCGTGAAGAAGGAAAACATCAAGATTCATGGTTTTTAAGCAAGCAGCGGAAGGATCTCATATGCATCTTTAGCCAGAGCGAACAATAAGAATATTATCTGAAACTCTTACAGTTTCCTGAAGTGTGTTTCTGCTATCCTCTTACCGGTACATTTATGATTTAAGTCAAGCTTGATACAGTACATTGTGTCTTAGTTTGCTAGTTCTGCTACCTGTTGTGTGATGTGGAAGGATTATGAGTTATTCCGAAAACTTCATCTTTACTAGGAATAAACTTGTGTTTGGTCGTAAGGACGATACGTCTTATTCAGCCGCTGTGTTTGTATGGTGGATACGTTGGTTTTGTGGTATTCTAGTTCATAGTGTTCGACTAAGATTCAGGCTACGAAGACGTCCAAATCTTGCTGTTTTCTCTGTATTTCGCATTATACATTTAATTGAAAAAAATTAGAAAACAGGGACTCGCTCCATCAGCCCAAACTCTCATCACCTGGACACTTTTAGAAGCGAGTTTTGATACTCCTTTGATACTTGTGGATATATATTTCAAAAATATTCACTAGATAAATATAATGTTTTTTTTTCTAGTTTTGAAGTATTAGATATTTTTTTTGGATATTTCAGATCACGTATTTGAATTTTTGTGAAATTAAAATTGTTAGAAATAATATAAAGTATACGTTTTTAGCTACTTCTTTGTTTTTTAGAGAGGAAGATAGTGAGATGAAATAGTAGTATTATTATCATTTTGGTGTGGGAAATATCTTTATTGTGCTATACATGTGTTTTGTAAATTTTAAATTAATAATCAAACCAGTAACTGGGTAAACATAAGAATAATATAGATAAAATTTCACGATTTATCATTATTTTTGTAATTATGCGGAAAGTATTAATTACAAAATATATTTTAATTTATCTCATCCTAGTTGAATTCATATTTTATGTTTCTAAATTTTATCATACTACCATTTTTTTGTCTTATCCATATGATGGAGTGGTATTCATGTTTTAGGGCCTTGCACTCACAATCTAAGGCAATAACCCACATTTGATGGCCTTGCACTCACAATCTTAAGGCAGTAACCCACACTTGATTGTGGTGTTCTTAGGGTTGTTCAGTTGGGAAAAAAAAACCGGATCGAAACGAATTTAAGATTTTTAAATTAAATTTGAATCAAATTATTTTGGTTTGCTTTTATTTATTTATTTTGATCCGGTTCAGTTCAATTTTGATATGATGTATCAAGTCAAATATAATAAAAAATTAAGTTTTTTGACTTACAAATAAGCATTTGGTCTATTAAGAATTTAAACTCAATGTAAAAATATATACTGTAAAAAAATACAAATAAAAAAATTGATTTTTTTATAACCAAATAATCAAAATATTCTTTTTACAAAAAGCCAAATCAAAACCAGATTGAATTAGTCTAGCTAAAAAATAAAGGGTTAATTTCACATACCTCTCTCGAGGGTTTTGATAGAATTACTGTAGTATTATTCTCAACTTCTGACAATATTATTGTTCTTTTCTGCTTTTGAAATTAATATTTTTTCATTCTCTTCTCGTTTAATTTCGTCCGTGAGTCGTGAATAATTGATGACGTAAGCATACTATTTTTATAAAACTCTCATTTTACTCTCCCCTCTCTCTCTCTCTCTCTCTCACACACACACACACACATATATATATGCTAAATCCATTTATCCCCTTCCCCTCTCTCTCGCTAATTTCACATTCACACACAAAAATTTCAACACATTATAGGTGTCATTTTTTTTCTTATTTTCATTACTGATTAAATTAATTTGTTATTTCAATTGTTTTTAGAAAAATAATTTTACTCAACTAAATAAACTAAATATTGCTATTTAATTTGTATTAAATTAATTTTTTTCATCTCCTTGAGTCAACCACAGCCGCACTACCCTCCTACGGCCCACCATCTCCTCGCTCAACAAAATTTTAATAAAAATAAACAAAATAAAAAAATTTATCCACATTGATCGCCACAAGATATTTACAAAATCACAATGTCACAGTATTTTAATTCGATGTAATTGCATTTATTTTTATACAAATGAAGTTTTACACCATTTCAGTTTGGTGTAATTGTATTTTCATGCCTAAGATTGTCTGTTTAATTCTTATAAAAAAATTAATATATTACTCCACAATTTTTTTTTTTCATTTTATACAAGTTTTTCTGCACTTGTTGATTTTGTGCTAAATTTTTATAAATTATTAATTCATCTCGATATTGAAATATTGAAAAATAAAAAAAATATATGAATATTTTTTTAAAAATTCGAAGTAATTTTCCAGCTGGTGGTAAGACGAAGATCACATCCAAACCGTATCCGAGCAGATATTTCTCGTCACTATCATATCCATATCCATGAAAAAAAATTCGGTTATAGTTCGAAAAAAAAAGATCAATTCGTTTTGGTTATCTATCGGATGAGAGCAAAATGTCATATCTATCGGATGAGAGCAAAATGTCATCCCTACAAAAAAATCCAATAGAAACAAAAACAAAACGTTCATTGTTAAATGCCATAAATGCTTCATTTCAAAATAACCAATTAAATGGTATCATTCAAGGAGATGAAAAATAATTTAATACAAAAAAAAAACTAAAGTAGGGTTTATTTAGTTGAGTAAAAGTTATATTTACTAAAAATAATTGAAATAACAAACTAATTTAATTAGAGTGAAAAAGCAAAAGAACAAACCGCAAAAAACAAAAACTAAGTATAGAATGAAAATAAAAAAAAATACGCATGAAAAAATAAATTAATTTGATTAAAATGAAATGCAAAAATACAAAAAGAATATAATCTGCAGTGAAATTTTTACGGAAAGAGGGAGATGAATTTGGAGAAATATATAAGAGAGAGAGAGAGAGAGAGAGAGAGAGAGAGAGAGGGTAAAATGGGAGTTTTATAAAAATAGTACGCTTACCTCAGCAATTATTCACGGGCTTACTGATGGAATTAAACGGAAAGAGTTTGGAAAAACATTAGTTTAAAAAATAGAGAGCAGTGATATTGTCAAAAATTGAGAGGTGAATAGTAATTTTGTTGAAACTTCAAAAGCGGTATGTAAAATTAACCCAAAAATAAATAAAACTTCTGTTTGCGGATTCAATTTGTCGATTTTACACCTCTCTCCAACCCACTCTCTATATACACCATTTTAGCTACGATAGCTAGTTCAAGCATTTTTTTCATATCCTACCCAATTTTTATTAGAATAGTCAATTTAACTTAACCAATTTCACTAGCTATATGTAGTGAGTCTATTCTCACTAATCAAATCTTTTTTTGTATTTTTTATTCACATTCTATCTCCAACACATCTTTTTTATTGATTTTATAATTTATTAAAAAGAATTTTTTCATTCTTTTAATAAAATATTAATTAATATTAGTGAATGAAATTTTAAATAACTTATATATGTTTATGAGGCAATGAAATATTAATTATAGATAACTTATCAAAATAATTTTTTGAATTTTTTTCAATAATTTGGTTACGAGAGTTCAATAATTTATCCAAAGAAATCAATACATAAAATTATTAAAAGTTACTCTACGAACAAACATAACAATAGACAAAGTTAATCTCCAACAAATACTTAAGACTCCCTATCTAGTTTCCACAAGTGCTCTATAAGATCTGCTTGGAATTGTGAATGAATTTCTCTATCTCTGATGCAATGATGAGTTTGGATGAATTCATAAAGTTCAGTTGTACGGTCATTCAAGATTGATGGCTCATGGGGACTTTTATCAATTGTTTCGTAATCGAAGTCTACTGTCTCTAGTTTTCTTTCGTCTTCAATGATCATATTATGTAATATTACACGCACCTTCATAATGTCTTTAAGTGTTTCACGTTTTCAAAAGCGTGCTGGTCCACCCACTTAGGATATGTACCATCGGCAATATAATATTTCATTGTATAGCCATTACCATTGATTGAATAATCGCATGGAGGAGTACGGCCTTGAGCAAGGAGAGAGAATACAGGAGAGCGGTCTAGTACATGAATATCATTATGAGATCCTGGCAACCCAAAAGAAGCAGGTCATATCCATAGATCGTAGGAAGCTATTACCTTTAAAATCATAGTTGGCTCATGGATATGACCACCGTACATACGTTTCCATGTAGTCGGACAATTTTTTCGCTTCCAGTGCATGCAATCAATGCTTCCCAATATTCTAGGAAATTCACGCCTTTCACCCAATGCAAGCAATCTAGTAATGCCATCAATGTTTGGGACTTCAAATATTCATCTGAAAAAATTACAATTATCGCCTTAACAAACCTTTTTAGACACTCAATCGTTATGCTTTCGCCAATTCGTAGGGAATCATCTAGAGAATCTGTTGCTACTCCATAAGTGAGCATCCTTATAGCAGCTGTCACTTTTTGAAGAGAAGACAAACTAATTACCCCAAAAGCATCTCTTTTTTGGATAAAATATGGATCATATGTTTCCACCATCGATACAATTCGAAAAGAAGTGGTTGGTGCATTCGAAACCTTCTCCTCAAGAGATTAGAGGCATAAACAGGCAAATCGGCAAAATACTGACGATATAGTATCTCGTGATCTTGAACTCGATCACGATTCACTACTTTGTGGCCTTGAATGGAGCCACGATATTTGATTGCTATTGTTACCGAGTTATTCTTCTTTGAAAGCAGTTATCGCTAATGTTTCTAACTCATCATCAGAGTCAAGGTAGTTCAAAATCATGTTTAATACTTTGTTGCTAGCCATATTTTGTAAATAGAAGAATGAAATTACAAAAAAAATATTTAAAATAAATGAAATAAGAGAAGAAACGATATTTATAGGCATTACAATATAGCCGTTGTAATATAACCGTTGCTATATAATAATTATAATTTTATATTTTGACAAACTTTTTTAAATTTTTTTTTTCAATATTAATTAAAAATTAGAATATATACATAAAAAAATAAGTAGGCAAAATAGTAAATATGTTTTTTATACTTTTAACTAGGAAAAATAAAAACAACAATGCTACGAATACAGACGTTATGAATACAGATGTGTTCGGTACCGTCAAATGTACATGACTTCATATGTATCTGACGGTACCAAATACATCTACGTCTAAATTTATGTACACAAACTTTCCAAAATAAAAAATACAAAAATGATACACACACATCACTTTTACACATCATTTTTACACATCACTTAAAACTACGTCGTTTTGTATTGAGAAAAAATCATATTTGTTTTTGACCCATATCGCTCAAAATATATGATGTGTAAAAATAATGTGTAAAAGTGATGTGTATATAGCACTATTGTAAAAAATATAGTTGGAGATGTTTTTGGTTGTCCTGCTGCAAAAATCTGTGTGTACCGACGAAAGGTACCAATTATGCAGAATCCACTAGGAGGAATATTTCTCCACGCGAAACAAATGTACAGTTCGAATAAATTACTGGCAATAGAGTAACTGTACATATGGATATGATAGTAATTAAAGGGAAACGGGGGATGCGAAAAGTAAAGTTAAAATGCACACAGAGCTGAAGATTACTGGCAATAGAGAGAGAGACAGATCAGGCGGTGTGACGTGGACGGCGAGGATGAGAAAGGCAACAGCTAATTCGGTACGTTTGTATGAAAGAAATATTTGGTGACTAGCTTTGGATAAATTTGTTTTATTGGTTTTCTGCTAAGACCTCTCTTATGGAGCATGTCAACTTCCTCTAATTTTTTCCTTTTCTATTTTGAGGAGAAATTCTTTTAAAAAGTTTCTACATTAATCTCTCTTGATCTTTTGCCTATTTTCTTATTATTACAGTTACTCGCTATATTTAGAGATCCACAATAATCCCTAAGATTTTAATTTTATTTTAATTTTTTCATTTTTTTCTCTTATAATTGAATATGAAAGAAAAATAGAATATTTTAATAAAATAGATATACAATAGAGAGTAAAAAAAAATTCCTTCCTAATTTGGTTTTAAAAAATAAAAAGATTAGTGTTAATGCTTGATGAAACGGATTTGATCGCCTACTCGTTCGGCCTGCAAAAAGAACTTGACACCGGTATAGTATCTCACCAACACTCTTTCGATACCTAAGTCAGTTTTAGAATAAAGGAAAATATGTTAGAGGAAAGTGAAATCTGTATTGAAAACAACAAAATGTTCGTATCTTGTACCATAGAGGCCCCTTATCTATATATAGATGGCTCTCTGTTTTAGCATCTCGGCGCATTTGTAAGAAGTGATTATTCTTATCCTTCTAAAGGATAAGTTATATAGATCTTTTGTGTTTATCTCTACTCCATTTGCGTATATCCGTTAGTTTGATATTGAATATTATCCTCCGTATTAATAGGAGGATTACTTGAGGAATATTTTTTGTGTTGTGGAGGGGTATAAGGGTTCCTGCTGGTTCCGTGTCGCTTTCGACCGAATTGAGCACATTAAATTGAGCAAAAACACATTAAATCGAGTAGATCATATGTCAACTACAGAATACGTTAAACTAAGTAGAACATATTAAACTGAGCAGAACTCATAACCAGCTCAGCTTGTCGAGTACAACTCATCAATGCTCTTAGTGTTCTTCAAACCTCTCTTATTAGTGATCTTTCATGTTCACTGAGCACTGACCAGTTGTTGGTGGGATATTATTATTAATTTTTGTGTATTAAATTGTGAATGATAGACACATTAATTACGTTGAGATCAGGTCAATCCCAAGGGAACAAAGTGAGACTGCATGGGACCATGAGAGAGAGAGAAAAAGACATTCCTCTACTCGCTGCCCCTATATCAATACCACTTCAATTATTCTAGTCACTATCTAACTCCTAATCGCTATCTTTTTGGCATTTTCTCAATTACTACTGCTAGACCCTTATCTTCATCACCTAATACCCACCAAACATTTTCCACTTGCTACGGTGTATTATATATATGTTCTCATGTATGTCTCTCACGCCCACAGATTAGACCCACAATAACTCACAACCCCCTCACCTCACTGCCCTTTGGGAATTGAATACTCTCTTTTATATTTAGATTGATGAAAAATAAAAAGAAAATGTGAGAGATTATAAAAATAGAGAATCTCTAAAAATTCGTGAGATTTTGTGAGAAAATAAATCTGGAAGAGTTTAATTTTTCATCTTGCCAATATTATTATTATTATTTTTTAAGTACCAGTCATTGAAAATGATATTTTTGTAAAATAAATATGTCACTTTCCATTCTTTTCTCTTATGGAGGCTAACCAAACAAGATAGGTAAGAAAATGAAAGAAATCACTTTCTCTCTTATTTTGTCTATCTAAATAAGATGACGATAAACCATATTTCTTTCTTTTTTTCCCTCATCGGTAACAGAAACAATACTTTTTTTTTTTTTTTTTCACTTTGGTAGCCAAAAGGGGCTGTCAGTCTGGTTATAATACTCACAAGGATCTTTCGTTTCCATGAAATGAGCAAAGACAAGAGTTTGGAGACATCGAACGGTCAAGCTTTTCATGATTTGAGGGACAACACAAGAAGAATAAGAGCAGAAAAGTTTTTTCAAAAAAATCTTTGAATTCAAAATTAAATGTTAGGATTTGTTTGAATTTAGAAACCTATACATTTAAATAAACCTACTCCAATCATTTTGATTTTTAAGAAATTTTTTTAAATTTTTTCTAGAATTAAAGACTTTTACGAAGAATATCACCTAAGATATATTTTGGCCAAGAATCTGTGTCAAAAGTGGTTCAACTACCCATCAAAGTTTTGACTACCAACCTCCTTTAGTGTCAACTACCATTCTTCTATGATTTGCCATTTTCTCACCTCACATTCTTCTTCTAAAGGGGTCCACACCAACAAGAAGACCCTTGTCCCTAAGTATCCCAGTCCAAGGCTTTTCTCCTATTAATACTACTTATAGGTTTTCTGCCCTTTCTAACCCTTACCAACCCTTGCCTTCCTTAGGATTTCTCTACTATAATGGCAGACTTTGAGCACTCTACTTCTGATGATGCCTCTGTGGACTCAAGAGGTACCCTTTTCAAACTAGTACTATCTTCTCTCCTCTGTTTTGCGTGTAGCTCTCTGTTTCTCAACTACTTTCTGTAAAAATCGTCTTCCATTGCCTTCTGGCTTCTGGGTTTCCCTTGTTATGGATTTGGCTTCAAGTTTTTCCCCATTGGGTTTCAAAATTGGCTTGTCGTTTTGGGATGTTTCATTTTATATGATAGGTTGATGAAATTCTCTCTCTCTCTCTCTCTCTCTCTCTGTTCTGCAGAAGAGGACACTAGCCAAGACTCCAAGCTTGAATTTTCAGAGGATGAGGAGACCCTGATAACTAGAATGTATAACCTGGTTGGAGAAAGGTGGGCTTGTTAAAAACCTTCTTTTTTCTCTTTTTTTTGGGGTGTGTTTAATTACCTTTTCAACTTTGTTAATGGTGATTAATTAAGCAATGTGTGCCAACTGATTCTTCAGGTGGTCTCTGATTGCTGGGAGGATTCCGGGAAGAAGTGCAGAAGAAATTGAGAAGTATTGGAATTCAAGATATTCCACAAGTGCATGAAATTCCCGGAAAATCTTTCGAACTCAAAAGAGCAAGAAAATTTTGGACTTCGTAGTAGTAATAGTTTGGGTGGGTGGAACTGGTCAGTTCAGTTTGCTTAAGGAGTGCGTCTCTTTTTTCTGGGTTAGAAAAAATATTTTTTTTTCGCAGGGTATTTTACTCATCGCTCTGTTTGTACAATGGTTTACCGTGCTGTTTGTTTGGTATTTGTTCATCAATTTTCCTTTTCTGGGCAATGAAATCCTTCCTCCCTTCCTAAATTATGATCCTTTACCCAAAAAATCAGCGTTTGGACACAAAAAATAAAGCAGTTTCGTTTATAATCTTGTTTAAATGTTTTTTATGTTGATTACTTCTTTAAATTAGTGCGTTTTTAAAAAAAAAAAAAATATTTCGGAAGTTTTTTTTATTTGAAAATTAATACGATTTTCCACAATAGCTATATAAGAAAGGTCAAAATTTCGTGTTTTGGCTCAAATTGTAAGAGACTTCAAATCAATATTTCGTGATTAGTTGTCGGATGATAGGTAATTTCTTCTTTCATTTATGTTGAATCCTCGCGCATGAAATTCATGCCTCATTTGATAACTGCTGTAAGATTTGGATGACAAATTTACAGGGCCAACATTCAGTCGATTGATTGCATTTAGATCTTTGGATTTGAAAAACCCGACCCTCAAACTAGTTGATTTTAGCAAAGACATGCATAGAGAGTGAGTTTCAAAATTTATGTCGGTCAGCTTAGCTTTCGTCAACCAAACCAAATATAGTTATAACAATGTTTACACAAATTCCTGCCTCCAATAAACAACCAACTTCTTATTATTTCTTCCTGTTATCAATTCCAATCTCAAATCTCCTCCTTATTACTAAT
>JABCMJ010024803.1:0-12802 GCA_014822125.1 Arbutus unedo | reverse complement strand
TTAAATTTTTTAAATTAATCATTCTTCTTGACGAAAGAAATATATAAAGTAAAAAAATAGAGAAAAAAATCTCAAAAAATTTGCTAAAGATGTCAATTTTTTTTTTAAAAATAAATCATATTTGGGTTAAATTTTTTGGATTAATCATTTATGTTCACAAAATAAATCTAAAAAGTAAAAAAAAAAAAATATATATATATATATATATATATATATGGGGTAAAATATCTCAAAACATTCGCTAATGATGTTGATTGTTTTTAAAAGAACAATTTTTTAGTTTTTTTTGTCTTTAGCGTTGTCTTATTTAGATTTTTTGTAATTTTGATCAATATTTTTATACTTCTATGATTCATCTTGTTGAAATGAACGAGAAAACGTATATAATTTTACGAATAATTAAGAAATATCAAATAATATTAATTATCTATAGAAAATAATTTAGTCAAACTTTATCTAAGTATAATAATTTTGCTTCACTTGTAATAAGAGTCACAATACAAAGCACAATAACCATCAAAACGACATCATTTTGATGGTTTGAAAAAAAAAAAATTACAGCACTCTACACATCACGTCTTCTTCCCACAAACAACGAATTTAGGGAGTAGAAAGAAGTAAATTACCAGCAGAATGTACTTAAAGTTCAATTAATTGCATACTTGTAAATATTTGGGACACAAAATCTTGAAAAAATTAGCTAAAAATCTAAGGCTATGTCTGGAAAAATCATTTGTCATTAGGGCTCCACTAAGTGGTACCCTAAGGTTCTTCAATATCGTCGGATATAAACTCTATTTGAATATTTAGTGTAAAATGACTTTGAACGATGCTCTAAGAACACTGAATAATTATTTAGATAGTCCTTCTTCTTGCTTATTTGCTTTTACTTATAAATTTCATTTATTTTACACTTTGATTCACACAATTAATATAAATAAACAATGATTATGAATTAAGACTTAAAAAAAGGTTACCCTATTTATTGTCAACAAATTAAAATGCTAAAATTCCTTGTGCCAAAATAAACGAATAAAAATAGTCAAACCCCAAGGACTCTTATGACTTTAGTTTGGGTATCAGTGTTACTCTCTAAATAATCAGAATTAAAGCAGCCTCAAAAAAAGAGTTTTAACCAAACAGAGAGCAGAACAATAAATGACCCAACAACAGTATCACCATTTCAGAGATTTTAGCCAGCCGAGACACCCAAACTATCAATGCACATTCAACTCCCACGTGGCACAATCTGACGGCACCTATTCTGCTGTCCACCACACCTATGATCATGACCATGAAAAAGATCGAAACTGCCAGCACCTTTCCAGGGTTGGCTCCCTCTGTGTGCGTGTCGGTGAGTTACAAAACAAAACAACAGTCCACCGGCGAGTTATCCGCGGGGGCTCTGCCGTCAGCAGCCTCGTGCACATATACAGGGCCGGGCAGGGGTAACCCCCGACTCGGGCAACAATTTTTTTTTTTTAAATGTAAAAGAAAAATATAGAATATCATCGGAAAAAATGATACTTGTATGACTTAATATTAAGTGAACAATCAAGTTGAGATTGGAAATAAATGGGGGCGAATGCAAGTAAGGCTAATGAGGTCACATGACCCTCTCAAATTCTCTCTCTCAATTTTTTTTATATTTATTGTTTTAAATTTTAAATAAAACACCTCATGTATACTGTGTACATGATACACCATTAACAAATTTTATTTTAAAATTTAAAATTTGTAGTTAGTCTCAAAATATTTTTTTAAGTTAATGTGAATTTTCAGAATTTTTTGAAAATAAAATCTAAAAACTACGATCGAAAGGAATTTAAATAAGCGATGTCCAAAATGAGATTATTTTTTCGCTGCTTTTGTCACTGCTCATTTAAATCTCTTTCGATTGTGTTATCCAAATTTTATTTTCAAAAAAATTTTAAAAATTTACTTTTTATTTAAAAAAAATATTTCGAGATTAATCGCAAATTCAAAATTTTAAGATAAAATTTTGTTAACGGTGTATATGCACAACACACAAGAAGTGTTTTATTTAAAACTCAAAATGATACCGTTTTTTCACATAGCATATGTGTTGTGCTCGCAGCACAGCACAACACATACTTTGTTCTCATATTTTTGACATGCGGTCTAAATTTAATTTTATGCTAAATTTACTCTTACTATATTGTAGTGTGACTTTCGAGAATTTTTTTAAAATTTATTCTAAATAAGTAATCCTCTTGCATGAAATTCCTGAATCTGTCACTGAACATAAACAACACAAATATCGGAGTTGGCATTGCATATATACATATAGGGTATGATATAACAAGGACGTATATACATGTAATAAAATACATACAACATAATTTATTTATGGGTAAATTTTACTGACCCCCTGAGGTTTCTAACAAATACAGGATGTCCCCTAAGGTTTTGGAAAATACAATGACCTTCCATACTTTACAAATTATTTAACCGATTCCCCCGCCTTTAACTTCCTACAAACACTATTAGTTTTGATAGATAAAAAACCAAAATACCCTTATTAGCTGGATGGAACCATGATACAAAATGGTAGTCTAAGATCAAAATGGGTTTGGATCAAGGCCATGAGCTATGGGTCAAATCATATAAAGCATGGGTTGGGTTGTGGGCCGAAGTTAAGTTGAATTAGGTTAAGCTTGGGTTTAAACATTAGAAGGTCCAACCTAGGAAGTTAAAGGGCTAAGTCCAACTAACAACGTTAAACATAAAGCCCACACAATAAACATGCACAATATAAATTATGAATTAAAATAAAATAATGGGAATAATGATTTCTGAAAATTAAATTTTCTTTTTATTGAATTTTAAAATTCCGTACATGCTTTCTAGGGTCGAATGAAAAAATGTGACCAAGCATGTTTTGATAATTGATAGATTTCACACTCAAAAGATTTTTTAAATTTTTATCAAATAAAGACGAAAATAAATACTTGAGATACATAAAATTTGGATGTCACAACATGATTGCATTATCTTTATTTTGACAATAAATAGACAAGGAATTACTACTAACTGTCATTTGAGGCTATACTTGTGGACAGTGGCGCTCCTTAAGGATGTAGAGTTCAAAGCATTTTTCAGCATTGTCAATTGTCTTCCCCGAATCCAAATCCTGAAATTCACAGCGAGTTGAGAAAAAAATCAGTAACACACTCCTTTTCCTTAGTGAGTTTACTAATTGACAACAGATTGAAATCCAAGTTAGGAGCAAGAAGAACAAAGTTGAGTTTAAGGTCCTTTAATAGTACAATTGAACCTGTAACAATAACCCTCGATAGCAAACTATCCGCTATTCGGACCGTTCTGAGTCCAAGATCCTTCTGAGTCCAAGATCCAAGTATCATTGCAACTCTTGTCATGTAATTAGATGCTTCTGAGTCCAAGATCCAAGATCCAAGATTTTTTACTTTTCTTACCCACAGTAAAGGCGTTCAAAAAATCACCATTGTGAGTCAAGGTTCCAGAACCAATGACGTGATTGGCTTCTATAGAGGATGATGAAGGAATGATGATGACGGAAGAGGAAGATGAGAAAAAAAATCTCTTTTTCTAGTCATAGCGGAGGTTGAACCGTATTTGGTTATGAAAGTTTAGAAGATGAAGAAATAATGGGTAGGAAAAACTCAATGATGAATGTAAAAGAGATATGATTAAACCCGCTCTAATACCGTGAAAAATTTGAAGACTAAAATAATGGAGGAACATAGACTCAATTTGTGATTCGATATATTTTATGAATAATAAAATCATCTTTTGTATAGAGATAGATGAAATAAAAGAAGAAAACATTACAACTAAGAAAATATTATAAGAAATGAACGTAATCACGGGAATTGAAAATTTGACTTGATCTTTCCAAGGGCTGAAAATCAGAAGATGGGAAGTATTATAAGATGTGGTCGTTCTTTAGTTATATGGGCCGGGTCTAAAATATGAAGCTAACTCGGGGCCGGTTAGGCTTTCGTTAGGCCATTGGGCAGCCAAGTCCAATAACATATTAGTTCATCGAAAATTTACCAAGGCTTTTGTAAGTCACTCACTAGGAGATGATTGGATTATTCATTTAAAAATTAACCGAGATATGCTTGGTAGTTCCACCGCCTGTTCAGGGTTGAGCCCTGGGATTTGACGGCGGAACACATCTTGGGTTATAAAAAGAAAGGTAAGGTATGCTTTCTTCCTTCTCATTACAGTATAAAAAAAAAAACTACACGCGCTACTTTTTTTGTTGATCGGAACGACTTGAAAAGTGTTGGTGGACACCCTAGCTAGTCAGATTGTGGTGCCAATTGTGAGGCCGAACGTTCAGGAGAGAGAGTGTTGGTGGACGTCAGGATAGACGGTCAAGAGTCCCATATCGTTTGGTGAATGTAAGTTTTTGTTCTATATTTAATATATGTTCTATATTTATTATACGATGAATCTACCTTGTATAAGGTCTCTTAAAATAGTAAGGGTATCAAAGTCCAATAGAATTTCACAATTAAACGTGCTCATTCTTGCAGGAATGCAAAAATGAATGATCTACATGAAAATTTATGAAGTTTGAGAGCTCAAAACAAATAATATTATACAAGGTGAGAACGAATCGTTAGTTCAACAATCAACAATTTAAGATTGGTAAAAAGTTTTGCCAGTAAGATTTTACTAAATCGAGACTCTTACATATAATTTTTTTAATAAACTTGGACCATTATAAATATCAATAAATAAATGCAGTTCAAAACTCGAACCATAGAGAAGCCAAATTGCTGGAAAAAAGCCATACTACAATAGGGCACTACTTTCTGTGACTTCCCCCATGCACTGTTGGTCCAATCATAAAGTCAAAATTTTTTGAATTATTTTATTTTATACCGTATGTTTAAGTGACAAACAACCAGAGAGAATTAGAACTTACTTTATTTATTTAAACACTCCATTGTTATTTATCACCTAAACATGTGATATAAAATAAAGTAATTTGTAAAATGTCAATAGTTTTATGGGTGAATTACACTAACCTCCCTTGAGGTTTATAACAAATACAATGCCTCTTGAGGTATTTAAAATTACTCTGACTTTTCTTACTTTTTAAACTATTGTGTAATTACCTCCCTTACTGTTAAAATCAGTCAAACATTATTAGTTACGCTATTAAAATTTCACATTTGAAATTTTTTCTGACAAAATAAACTATAATATAATTTTTATTGCGTTTGAAATAATCTATAATGATTTTTTTAGATTTTTTTAAAATCAAAATTCAAGCATAGTTTTAAAATCTGTCCGAATTTTGAATTTAGAAAAATCACAAAAATTTAAGATAGGCTGTTCGGACGTGATAAGAATTATGTTATAGTTTGATTTGTCAAAAAAATTCTCAAACTTGAAGTTTTAATAGCATGTCTAACGATATTTCACAGATTTTTACGATAAGAGAAGTAACTGCATAATAGTTTAAAAAATAAGGGAAGTCAGATTAATTTTACATACCTTAAGGGGGGTATTGTATTTATTATAAACCTCAGGGGAGGTCAGTGTAATTCACCCTAGTTTTATTGTACTGTTGGTCCAACCAGAAAGCCAGGGTCATCTAGCAGGTTATCCTCAGAATTTCTGCCGTATGTTTTGGTGAAATAAAGTCATCCAACTTGGGGTGGCGATATTTACAACTAGTATCTATCTATACCACTTTTCCACCACCTCTAGATAAATTTTTCATTTTTTTCCAATTGATTCAAGCAAAAAATAAATTTACATTTACCTAAACAAAAACTCAAACACGAAATACGTCTTCTAGAAGAATGATTCATCTAGTGGACAACTAGTTGTAAGTCTTGATTACATACTTCTCTCGGGTTTAGTCTTGAACCGTATGAGTTGGTATATATAGTGGTAGTCACCTAACAATCACGCGCTTGAAAAAGCCTTTGATTTGGGATTTGGTTCTTCTACGCGTGCTATCAATTCTTGTATTGCACCAGTTAATTATATGGGTTTATTCTTGCTTTCATTACGTCTTCTACTAGTAGACAGTAAAATTGATATTTCAAATTAGCTGATCTGTGAGATCGAATAAGATGAATTTTAAATAAATCTACGTGTTGAAAGATAGGCTATGTCAATATCTCAAACCCTATCCTTCCACATACTCAAGTCACTTCTTGAAGGTGTCATGGGTGCCCACTAAATCCCATTTGAATTGGATATCATAGTCTCCCATTCTCTCTCCACTAAGATAAAAATCATACACCAAAAGGATCCATGTTAGGTGGTTGAGTTTTTGTTGGTTTTATTTGGACCCCACCTCCTCCTCCTTCATTATTTTAAGACATAATCATATTCTCCAAGATGGGGAATTAGGTTTGCACTAAGTTTGCTTTTTGATGGTCCAATTTTCATAACCTTATAAATGGGCTAAGAAAATCTTGCAAGCTTTATCACATGGAACAAAGTAGTATAATTTTAGTGGGAGAATTTGATGTGTCCACCCATCTATTTAAAAAAAAAGCCTAGAAAGAATAGCTTTAAACTGTCCCCCCATCTTTTCTTTTAGAAAAATATTTATTCTGATCTTTTTAATGTTTTGTTGTCCAAATGCTTTCATCTTTCTTGCCTTTTTTTGATTCAACCATGAAATAAGTAACCCTTTTGCTTTTGCTTTCTACACCCACTATCCACCAAATCCATCCAAAGTAAAATTCCTGTCATGCTGATAAAAAAGAAAAAATATTCCCTCACAGAGAAAATGCAAATGTGGTCATGATTCATTATGGGTGGTGCTTCCCTCTCTCTCTCTCTCTCTCTCAAGTCTCAAGGTGTGATATGGAGATGGGGTTCATCTTGTAAAGGGAAAATTAATATGTTGTAAAGACAACAAAGGAAGCAACATCAATTCAAAAGGTAAAGGAGGACTAGTAGGTGTGTGCCCCAACCAAACTTGATATATACTATAAGAGAAACCTAGGGTTCACATCTGGGAGGGGCCCATAAGTCCTTAAAATTGGGACCCCTATATAATTTTAAAATTCAAGGCTTTTTGTATTCCACCTTTCTTCAAACCCCTTTCTACTAGTGATTATAGTAAAAGTCGAATCTCAAATAAAAGTAATTACAATTTCTGCTCCAAAGATATCTTTTCAAAAAAATCTATGGGACCTTAGTCGTTAAATTGTACTTAAATAAATACAGGATTTTTAAAAGGATAAACCCCTTTTCTATTTTTATTGTTTCTGTACTTCATGAGTCATTCTACAAAAGCATGTGACTCCACTCATTCATGTATAAGGTAATGGCTTCAGTTGTAAATATTCACACTTTAGTTTAACAATATGTCATGCTATTTTTGAGATTTAAAAAATAAAATACTCTTATGCATAATTTTTAATCTAAATTAGAGATATCAATTAATTTTTTGATTGATTGGTGTCAAAATTTCAAAAATTTATGTACGGAAGTGCTTTATTTGTTTTTTTTTACTCAAACATCATAATTTTGCTTAATAGATTAAAAATATGAGACGAATAAAGAATTAATCTTGTTTCTTGTTACATTTATTTACTAAAAAGTTATGATTTTATAAAAGCAAAACTTTATTATTTTTTTGTTTTTTTCTACAACTACCTTGGTCCCCTAAATCCCAATTCATTTGGTCCTGCCTTTGCACCACCCAAGTGGATGTATAACACACACACACACACATATATATATATATGTATGTATATGTATCCAAATTCCAAAGTATCCAAAGTGGGACAACTTTATTATGACACGAATTTGGTTTCTCTTACACAAGTGGGCCCGCGGGCTTTTTATGATAGAGTGAGGACAAAAGAATGGGCCTAAGATACTGGGATCCTCACTTTGGGTAAAGGGTAGGGCCCATTTTCTTGAACGGATTTAAGAAAAAGCATTAAATGGGCGGTTTGGGTGTCCCTCAGTTGTGTGATGGCAAGAGTATTGGGGTGGCATGTGGGATGACCTAATAGCGTGGGGCCTCTTGTTAGGTTAACGTCTTCAATCTTCATATAATCGTTGGGGTTTGTTTGACAAACTTTGAATCAGATACATAATTCGATATAAATGTGTTTAGAATCGTTATAAAATAATTGAAGGAGATAAAATTTGATTAATTTAATTAGAATTTTATTGAATGCATAAGCGAGAAGTCAATTTGACAACATAGTACTCTTGTACACAGATATATTAGTGAACTTTGAATTATGTTTGTCGACCTGAAACTACGGTTAAATAATAAAGCCTGAGTGATGATAAGTTCTAGACCCGAATAATTCGGGACTAGTTCTAAACAAACAAAGATGAGAAATACTAGGCCAATTGACTTATAATGATAAGTTAATAGTTGAATTAAATAAATAAAACTTATCTTGTTGGAGCCAATTGTAAACAAGTTTAATCCGTGTCAAGTGAGAAGTTATGAGATGGGGAAGGACTCTGATTGATAATAAAGAACCTCTAAAAAAAGTTAGACACCCACGGAGATAAAGGTAAGCTGTAATTTGCTATTACACGCATTAGATTGATAGTTTAGTGATTGAATACTGATTTAATCATCAAAATATTTTCTCGTTCACTAGAGGTAGAGGGTCTTTGGCAGTTTATTATCTTGCAAAATTAGATTTCAGATGAGTTTGAGAGCTTATGTGTTCAGCTGTAGATTGAGGAACTAACTTTTCTGGTAAGAAGTACTTGGGCACTCATAATTTGCGCAGTTTTTGAAGAAGTTAAATTCTCATGGCAAACCTTCGGTCATCAACCTAGAAGAGAGATGGAAAAACAACATGTCCAAATCCCCCACAACATTCTTCTAAGAAAAATAGACCAAATCCAAAAGACACCGAGAGGGACAGGGAGAGGTTTAATTCTTATGGGGACATGCATACTTGAACAACAGAGAGGTCTAAGAGGGATCAGGATATACAGGAGAGGTTGTGGATGAAGGAACATGTCATCGAGAAAATGGAGCGTGAACTCTCTCAATAGGATCGAAAGATCAGAGAGATGAGAAAGGTCTTGGATAAAGAGTACTCAGCTCTCAGACCAAAATTGGGGATCCTAGCTATACTAAGAAGAAGAAATGATCAAAAAAGAGAAAGCTCCTATCGGAGGCAATCCCCAAAGAAGAAAGAATAACCCGACTCAAATAATGGGTGCCTGGCTCAATATATGTCTTACAATGTGAGGGAATGGATGAACCAACATCTAGAAGTGCTCAAGACGGTGCAAGATTCAACTAAGAAGGCATTGCATCAGTTAGCCACTTTTCCACTTTCCAAGGCAATTGAGGCAATGACCTTATCAGGGAAAATCGTACTTCTTAAATTCCATCTGTATAATGGATGACTGACCTGATGAGACATATGAAGTGGTTACTCCAAGAAATAATCTTCCATTCAAGAAATCAAGACCTATATTGTAAGATGGTTGCTTCGAATTTGGATGAGACTGCTTTCAATTGACACCACAAGCTTCCTTCTTATTCCATTACTAGTTTGGGACAGTTGGAAGCGTGTTTGGTGCAGCACCTGCATTTTTGTGCATGAAAAATCATTTCATCTTTTCAGTAGAAACTTTAGGTTTGTGGTGAGGTTTCTCACTAACTGAGCTCATCTTAAAAAGTTTGATTCTCTAATGACTACGAATTAGAAGAAGAAGACAAAGGAGACGATTTGGCACTACGTAAGAAGGTACTAAATCGTATACAACGAGATTGAGTATTGAAGTAGTCACGTTCAAGTTAGGCTTCTATGTTCGCGAGAAGCTACATTGAGTCACTTACCTTGAACCTAATGGATACTCTTCCCGAGTAAATGAAAAGGGTGCAGTTGCACACGAAAGTGGAAGAAGAAATCCTCCTGGAGGTAGAAAGGGGCAGTCCCAAGGCCCACAAGACCAATGTAGTGAAGGGATTCAGGCAAAAGGGTAAGAAAAAAGAAAAGGAGAAAATTTGGGTTTCTCCTTCATTGTAAAACTCTCCCCCCCCCTCTCTCTCTCTCCCTCCCTCCCCCCTCCTTCCCTCTCTCTCTCTCCCCTCCCCCCTTTCTCTCTCAATAGCACTGTGTGGTAGTGGTGTGTGAAGAGGAATGAGAAATGGTGGGGAGATAGTCCACATTGTTTGATGTTGAAGAAAAGTTGGAGGGAGATTGAGTGTAGAGAGCCATAACAAAGGAAAATAGGGAAGAACAGGAGGTGGCAGAAGGGGAACTGCCTAGGGCAGAGGGAGAGAAAAAAATTCATAAACATTATTCAAAATTTTGGGGCATTACATTGTTACTTCATTTGTTATTGTATCTTGAGAGACAAACGCCAATGCCAACTAGGGATGACAACGGGATAGATTGAGTGTGTGGATATCACTGTCTCCTTTTATGATTCCCAAACCTATATTCGATCTTCGTCCTTGCCCCGATTTCTGACGGGAATTTTTTTTTTACCCTCCACTCCCGTCCCGAATGGGAAATGAAGATATTTGAATGGGCAACAGAGATCTAAAAATTAAAAACAAAACTATTTTTTTCAATTTAAAAAATATATATTATGAATTACCTAAATTTTAAATGTTTTTTATTTCCATCGAAAAGAGAACAAAAGGAAATAAATAAAATCATGCATACTTAAGGTTCAAAAACAAAAATAAGTAATTAACATTATTTATATTTTTAATAACTGAAATATTTATTTTTTAACAACTAAAATCTTCAAGAACAACAACAATAAGTAATTAAAATAAGAGTAAAGGGTAAATGAGTAATAGGTGTTGATATCAGATTTTATTTTACAGCTCAAACCATTATGAAATATGACATTATAACTGGCTCAAAAGAGTTTGTGCACAGAATGAACATTTTATCCCTAGCAGGCAAAGGACACAAGGGATGATTCAGAGGCCAGCGTAATTCAATGAAAATATTTTCAAGCACTGCATAGGCTCGTGGACATGTTTTGGACTACATTTAGATAACACCAAAAAGTTCGACGAAATCTGAGTACAAATGACCATTTTGTCCTAGACAGACAAAATGTCAAGAACGAGCTTCATATGTCAGCACAAACAATTCAAAATGCCTATATGGGACATGCAAGTATGTCAACATGATCCGGCATTCAATCAGGTTATTTCAGAAGGCTCAAGAGAAGTTCGGGTGTAAAAGAACGATTTTGCCTTTCTAGGCGAACGAGAACTAATTAAGGAAGCTTTTAAATCAAGTTAGGACGAATTCACCACTCTAAGATTTCTTGAAGAATCTCATTACAAGGCCATTGGCATACCTCGAAGGTCGAGTGAATGCTCGTAAAATAAATCTGAAGAAGTTCGGCAAATTAGCATTCAAAATGACTGTTTTGCCCCTGCATAGACCAGGGCCCATGAGCACTTTTTATGAGGTAATATCATCAATCGTGTCAATCTCATACCATTGATCAGTACGACGATACCAGTTCGTTGACAATGACTAGAATGAAATAAGGCGATATCAGCCCTCTTCGGTAGTTTGGGACAAGGTCTCGAGGGCACATTACATGAGATAATGAATCTGAGCCTCAAAAATATCATATTATTGATCCTCATTATGATACGAATCTGTTAACTATATTTGGGGTTCAATCTGATTTCAATTGGAGTTTTTGGACAAGAAAGTGGAATTTCAAGACTTCTGGCGTCTAACTACAATTAAGCAAAAAGGAGCATTGCCCTAGGTTTGGGTGCATGAATAGATGCCAAGTTGGGAGCATTTCATGGTATGACAGGGCTGGTGCATGTATAGGCGCGACATGGTGATATGGCACGGGCCCCTTGGCCTATAAAGACCCCCATTTGGTTTCTTAGACTGACACTTTGGACCCCGACTCATTTTCACCCATTTTTTACCAAAGCCTTTCTTCTTCTACAATACTTCATCCTCCCTCAAACCTCTACGAATCTCTTCAAGATTTCTTTGGAGCTTTCCATCCTCGACGATTCCAATCTTCGTAGCTTCACAATTTCCGTAGACTAAAAGTGATTAGAGATATTTTTAGCTAGGATTTGAGAGAAAACAAGAGGAGACTCTGTCTGAAAATACATAAAATAGGTCAATTGTTTCTTCAAAAGATAATTTTAAAGAAAATTAATGTGAAAAAATTAAGTACCGAAAGAGTGATGTTAGGTGTCTAATACATTTCTAACTCGTAACAGTAAATTTCTGAAACTTTCTTTGATTTGGAGATAGGATTCTTAAAAGTAGTTATTTACAAACAAAAATCATTTTTCAAAGAAAATATATCAAAATATTTTTCTAAAAGCATCTTCTTTGGAAATAGCTTCAGAGAGTGACTTGTCACACCGAACTCATTATCAAGTGAGGACCCTAAATTTTGAGCAAGTCCTAGCTATTAAACATATTTTCAAACTCCGTCGCATTTTAAGTCAAGATCTTGTTCCGCACCCCATTGAAACTTCTTTTTGCGAGAGGGGCTTGAAAATATTTAAGCGTGACAATAGGCTAAGAAAATATGGAGCTGAATTGGAGACGAGGATACAAATTATACCCATTCCTCGAACTTTTTTTCAAACTCATCCCCGCATCTTACCTGTTCTGTTAAAAATTTCTCAAATCCTCGATCCGTTGGGCATAGAACGAGGCAGAGGCGGTCGGTTTGAGAGAAATTGTCATTCCTAATAGCAACCTCATAAACCTACGATTAGGCACTCGATGGATTTATTTTAAGAACATCGTGTATTCAAATGGGTCTCGGTTTGTTCTATTGTTTTGTTACTTAT
>JABCMJ010024790.1:0-30991 GCA_014822125.1 Arbutus unedo | reverse complement strand
ATACCATCCTTCACTGCAATGTGGCGTGGGAGATTTGGGGCTTCATATTCCAGTGGTGGGGAATTGCCCTCTGTGCCCCAAGACATGTTAGGGCTTGGTTGGAGGAAGGACATCTGGAAGGTTTCTCCAAATTAGAGCAATCTTTGTGAAGAGGATGCTTTCGAACTTTGATCTGGGGCTTGTGGAATGCTAGGAACAAACTCATCTTTTAGAACATTCCGATCCAACCAAAACAGGTGGCAGATTTGGTAAAATGGTGGGTCGCAATTTGGGCGAAATCAAAGTTCGAGGTCAAAGGGGTTCTGGTGTCGGACTTCTCCAGAAACTTTGAGGGCATAAGAAAACTGCGACTCTGAGACTTCAAGGAATTCAGTGGAAAGGGGTGTTCGTAAAGTGGGTAGCTGGGGTTGAACAGGTTTTGTTTTATGGTAGTTGGGGTTGAACAGGTTGTGGGGTTGGCGGTAGTGAACCAATGTTCGTATGGAGTTTTGTTTTGTCATGTAAAATTGGTGGTTTCCTTTTTGGCTTCTTGCCAAATGGGTTTTCCTCGTTGTAATTATTCCTGTCTCTTAAAATAAATTTGGTTTGTTGATCAAAAGAAAAAAAAAGTGCAGCCTCTCGGAGAAAAAAACGATATGCATATCTAAAAGATGATGAACGGAGTAGGCAATATTGTGAATGAGGAAAATAACTATTTAAGATATTAAAATTAGGGTAATTTAAATTATGGTCTAATTAGCTTAGACAACTTAAGTTTCATCTTATCTACTTTTTAAAATTATATTTTAATTCCATTTTTACATAGTTTGACGTTTTTGCTATTACTTTTGAGTTTTAATTTATCCTTTTATCCTCTTTTAAGTGAACACATATAATTTCTGATTTGGTAGGTTTAAAATCATAGTATTAATTAGACTTAAAATGTAGAGTCAAATATAGTTAATATTTTTCGGTGAATCTTAAGAATATCACTGGAATAAAAAAGATAGTCACCAGAATCTTAAAAAAATTCACCGAAATCTGTTAATATACCCGAAATCTATTTTAGTAATTCACGGGAATCTTGAGAATATCACTAAAATTTTTTTTATCCTTGCACGAAATCATATCTTTTTTTATTTTTTTATATTCCTAAATTTAAATTTCTTATATTCGTCATCCTATA
Organism: Arbutus unedo; assembly: GCA_014822125.1. Taxonomy (NCBI): domain Eukaryota; kingdom Viridiplantae; phylum Streptophyta; class Magnoliopsida; order Ericales; family Ericaceae; genus Arbutus; species Arbutus unedo. The sequence goes on along the minus strand of JABCMJ010024790.1, from coordinate 29,826 downwards.
TGACATAGACTTGCCAATTTTCTATTTTTCTTCACCGAAATCTAAGTGTTGCGAGTTAGCATGAGAGATTTCATCGTCAAGACTCAATAATATTTATCGAAGACAGTTCAAATTTTGCGGTGAGTGAAGTTTCTTTTATTGCATGTTGTTCATATGTGTGGTATTCGTTTAGGATGATATTGGTCGAACATTATACGATGAATTTTGTAAAAATTTATCATAATCTATAAATTTATCATCGTAAAAAAATCACAATATTTTAGAGTTGCAAAAATTTACCATGATCTGCAAATTTACCATCACAAAAAAATAAAATATTTTGCAACGAGTTAGAAGGAGAGATTTCTAGGTTAATAGAAAATATTTTCTCCAAACCTTGATTTAGCGATCTCACGTTTTGCTTGATTGCCGAATTGATATGATAATAAAATTTTAGTATCCTTTTTTTTAGGAGTTGAGTGCTTGAATTATGCAATTTATGAAATTAAGAGTAATTTGGTTATTTTTTAAAAGAAAGGGCAAAAATATAATCTTTAAAAGTGGATGAAATGAAAAACTAATAAACACTTATAAATAGAAAAAAAAAACAAGTGCCCTTAAAATTATTGCTTTATTAGCAACTTTAATTAGGTATGGTTGTAGCTGTACATGTTTAGAGAGAGGAGAGGGGCGAGGGAGTCTAGAACTAGAAGGGTTTGGAGTCTACCTCTTTTTTGCATTTTCTCATTTTCATTTGTATTTTCGGATTTTAATTGTTTTGAAGTCATATTTTGAGAATGAGTTCTTTTCCATTTTAGACTTTAGGAGCAAAAATTCAAAAAGAGGTCTAGAGCTTATTTTTGTATTTTCATTCTCATTTTTTATTCTATTACTTTTATAAAATACATTCTGTACATTTTTTTAAACACTCTTCTCAAATTTAAAACTCATTCTAACCATAATCCAAAAAGTCAAAAAATTAAAAATAAAAAGTTAAAAAATAGACTCCCAAACACCCCTAGGCCTATTTCTAGACGGTTTTTAAAGACAGTTGACAGATTAGATTTAGGTTAGATTAGGGTCCAATAAGATTTCAAATAATCTAATAATCTTAAAGGGTAATTTTGTTGATAATTAAATTTATATCTTTTAAAATTAAAAAACCTTAGAAGTCAAGACTTCTAAATATATGAATTTTAAATATTATATACAGTTAGTTTATACTAAATGAACCAATATGTCTTGGTTTTGAACTTTATGCCAAATTTTCGTTGAAATATGATAACTTGATATCCGAATACCTTTTGATAGCTATACACTATTTGTAGGGTTCATATATTTAAGTTTCTTTCGGACATTATATATGTTCCAATAGCATTCAATAATGTTTCTCCAATCACGGTAGAAATTTTGAAGTGAAAAAAAGAACTCCGGAGTTCTCTCCAGTAGCGTAACAATCTTTTGACCGTTGTTTTAATTAACACCTGATCTTTATGGCATGGACAAAGACATAGCTACTATTACAGATTCGAATAATCACATGGAATATGGAAAAAAAATGAGAACACATGCACAAAGATGATAAAATATTTTGTTTATTCATATATACATTGTAATGATTACATATTCAAGTTAAGACTTTTATCAAATGCGTTCTTAATTGATGATGTAAGCGTATATACACATCCAGAAAGGGAAATGGTTGTCCATTTAAGAATAAATTAACATAAAAACCAACCTAAAAGTCCACATGTTAAATTAATGACTTGTGTGTGTTATTTTATACTTTAGGCTAAAAATATTAGTTTTGTATTGGGTTATTTTATGTTTGTTGTTGTTGGGCTCAAGTGTAAAACCCATGTTTGTAAATAAATATGGGTGATGTAAAAATCTCCAGAATGATGTAGAAAAGAACAAGGAATTTCAAGAAAGCCCTCTCCACTGTTTTTGTCGTTTGACTCCCCAAAATCTAGTTTGCTGCATTTTAATCAATTGTTTTGCAAAGTGTCCTTTGTTAATCAAAAAGGGTTAAACTAATCACAAGCTAACAAAATAGTATTAGAGCTCGGTTGTTAAGAACAGGCTGGGCATGATGATTTTAGACTGGAAAATACAGCCCGGAGAAGCTAAAGAAGATGAAAGTTCTAGCAATTAAGGCGCGAGCATCCAAAAACCTTTGATTCTACTTTTTGATGATAAGAATTATGATTTTTAGTTTGTAAAGATGAAAATCCTACTTATTTCAAATGATTTGTGACAATATGTTGAAGATGGCCGGTTTGATGATCCCAAAAATGTATATAGTTTGATATAAGGTCAAAAACAACAATTGAATGCACACAAGAAAAAGGATGCAAAAATCCTCCTTCTGATTCAATAAGGAGCAATCGATACAATTTTTTCGAAGATTATCAATGAAACAAAGGTAAAGAATGCTTGAAACATTCTTCAAAATAAGTATAAGAGCAACTTGAAAGTAATAGCTATTAAACTTCGAAAAGAGACTTTGAGTATATAAAAATGAAAGATGCAGAATTATTGAAAGATTAGTTTTCTAGACTCATTGAAGGATGAATCAAATGAAAATATATAGAGAGAATGTCACTAATCAATGGAAAGAGATTAATTTTTTTATTTATACACATATTTTAGACTTATTTAAAATATTTGTTTTTCGTATTATTTTGCAAAATTATGGTATTTCAGACTTGTAGGATAATGGTTGATGAATGTTTAGACAACGAATTAAGCCAGAAAAGAAGAAATGCTTTTGATTTGAATGAGATTTCTCAAGAAGATGAAAAGTATAAGATTTAATGAAAGTGTTCAAGAGGGGAACAATTTAGTGAAAAATGACTTCCAGCCTTTCATTGGGCAATTATTGTTTAGCGGAGGCCTATATTTTTTTTACCAAAACTATGTCAATAAGACATGGTTTTACCATACGAAAATGCTGTTTCATCAAAAAAATAGAGAAGTAAATACGAGACTTCTTTGGTCACTGCGAAGGCAAGTCAACGGTGAAAATTTTGGATCCTTCAAATTATGGAACAACGTAATAGGCCATCATTGAGATAGGGATGCGAAGCCCATACGCGGATTAAATTGCACAAGTCTTTCCATATTTTTCTAAAAGAATGGCATGTTACTACGTTTGTTGTTGATCACAACCATGATTTATTATCCCCATTCAGAAACTCAATTTCTTCCATCAAATTGAACTACAACGGAAGATGATGAAGAGCGTATTCTTTGCTCAAAGAAGAAAGTCTTTCAGTCAAACAAAATACGCGTGTCATTGAGCTTGGAAAACATATTAACCATTGGTATATGAACTAGGTGTACTTTCTCATGGTTATTTACCATAAATTTTGTTTAAATTTAGGGCTCCAAAATTTATAAAGTGTTATAGTAGATATAAAAAAATAAGTTTAACATAAATAAGTTCATAAAAAAACTCATTTTTCTAGCTTAATTCAATATCAAAGTCTATTATCAAGTGTTGGATTAGATTTAAATAAAAAAGGGTTGATATTTTTTTAGCTGAAGTTTTTCCTTCACTTCTTAGCTCTATACCCTTGTTGGAACAAAGTAATTCCTGTTTGATGTATAAGAAATTTCATTCTGATGATTGTTTAAAAATATATTGTGCTAACATTGAAAATGGTTTAAAACATGAAGGGGCTTTCGATATTAATGGAAAATATTTTTTTTATGAGAGTTGAAAGTCTTAAAAAAATATTTATCAAATGAAATTAGAATTTTTTTTTGAAGTGCTCAAGTATTTGAGATAGATCTATTGACTATTCTAATTACAATTATTTAAAAAAAAAATTTTAAAGTTAAAATTATTTAAAATTTATATTTGCTCGATTATATCACAAGATCGATTAAAAACGTTAGTTATAGTATTCATTGAAATGGAGTTCGGGATGAAGAATATCATTAATTAATACTTTTGTTGTTAAAAGATTGATATTTAAATAATAATTATAAATTCTTGTAATGCTCATTAATTTTGAAAATTTTATCTATTTAATGTGTATTACTTTAATTTTCTAAATTGGTTCATCATTTATGTTAGATTTAGTACACTATGAGTCCCAATATCAAATTTCGTTTCGGATCTACAAAATGTCACCACCTATTTGGGGTGTAATTTGTCCGATTTGTTCCGGAATATTGAACTAATTAAAACTCAATTAAAAATTTCGATTTACGATTTTTCAACACAAAACCAAGCCTAACTATTCGGTTTCTTTGGTTTCAATTTGGTTCAGTCCAGTTTTCGATTTGATTAAATTAAGCCAAATATAAAAAAAAAATCGTAATATTTTTATTCAGAAATAATTATTTTGAATATCAAGAGGCCAAGTTCAATGTAAAAAAAATACATATTACAGAAAATTAAAAAAATAAAAATTGTAAAACATACATATTAAAAAAAATATACATATTACAAAAATATAAAAAAATTAAATTTTTTTATTCTAGTCCGGTTTGGTTTGGGACTACAACGAGTTCTTTGCTCCTACGGAAATAGAGCGATAAAAGTCTTGAGAATTTATCTTTGAATAGTAATTCATTTTTTGAAAGATTCTGACTTTCGTATTGTGGTGGGTCTTCGAGATCCATGATCTATGTAAGTATTGGATTATTTTTTGGATAAGCCCTAAAAAAAGAAGAAAAGTTGAACTGCTAACAATAGATTGAATTCACCCAGTTTTTAAGAGTAAAAAATAGAAATCGAACCGATTTATATTTTTTAAAACACTAAACCAAATCAAACCAATTTAATTCAACTAAAAAATCAAATCAAACTATCAATTCAATTTAATTTTTTGATTGAGTCCGATCTATTAATTTTTTCTTACACACCCGTACCACGTATATAACAAATTTGTGTTTAGTACAGACGCGGTCTATACCATCACATGTGCACCTGCAGCGGCTACAGAGGAAGGCCAGGCTACATATCCTGTGGGGCAACAAAAGAAAACAAACATATAGATAAAGGGATGGGATTCGAATGGACCCACAACAACTTTACCATTTTTTGTTTACAAGTTTGCCTAACATAAAGCATGCCTTTTCCAAACTTTGTTTACTTACCCAATCAAGAATCATAGCTCCAAACAAATACCCGCAAAATGTCCTAACCAAAGCCCACCCTTTTCTTTCCTATCCTTCTTTGTTTATACCTGACATCTGAACACTTTGTCCTTCCATTACTTGCACCTGGAGTTTGTTCTTCCTTTCTTTTTCTATAAATTTTTTAATCCAGTGTTTTGTCATTGTCTAAACTCCATAGATTGCATTAACGATTTAATGATGTAATAAAAAATTCAACCGTCAAGACCTTCTATCTTCGTGGTTTCTTTACAAGGTTCCTTTTTGGAATTAATTCAGTCACAAGGAAGGCATTACTAATATTCTCTCTCTCAAGTGGGGGTTTTGGGGGAGGGTTTGAATAATCATTCTTTCTGCAGATAAATAGCTTACTTTGGCTGTTCGGATGTAAGTTTGGCCTGCATTCTACATGGAACTTGTTCTCTGCAAATGGGTATTGGCATTTTTTCTTAGTTGTTGGCTCATCTTCTCTGTGTCATGCTCAGGTTAGCTCTTTCACTCCATTTTCTTTTTCCATTTTGTTGAATTCTTTTTGCTTGATTGTTGAAAAATGCTTTAATTACATTGCTTGAAATTGAAACTGAAGACCCAATTTGTTTTCTTGATTTTTTTAAATCTGTTTTAAGTGGAAGGAATACGTGGAGGTTCAAAAGTAAGAGGAGTGAACTTGGGTGGATGGTTGGTTGTGGAAGGGTGGATTAAGCCATCCCTTTTTGATGGCATTCCCAATGGAGACATGCTTGTGAGCTCTTGTTACCATTGTTTGGTCGTTCACTTGGGGTTCTTTTCTTTCTGAGTTACTTGTCATCAATGTGGCTAATCAATTCACAGGGATCCTTATGTAGGATGGAACAGAGGTTCAACTGAAATCAGTGACCTTAAAGAAGTATGTGAGTGCCGAGAATGGGGGCGGAATGAATGTTACAGTTGATAGGGACATTCCTTCTTCATGGGAAACATTTAGGGTGAGATCCTAACTATTAAATTGTTAATCACCAACTCATCTAAAAGCTTTATCTGTTAGAGAAATGGGTAACTTTATCATTTATATTCTCAATACGCCCCTTCACGTGTAGCCAAGCTCTTCTCCATAATTGGACTAAATACGTGCAAATATTTAATGACTGTAGGCGGTGAGGTTCGAACACAAAATCTATTGGCTGCTCTGATACTACATTAAACTATTAATCACCTACTCATCTAAAAGCTTAAGCTATTAGAGGGGTAATTTTATTATTGTATTCTCAATACTAACCAATTTGCTCATGCTTATGATGTGTAAATCCTAATTTTCTTTTCTCCTATGAAAAGTTGATTCAATATTATATGTAGAACTTCCGTTTTTTGTACTAATTCATCATATTTGCAGTACATTTTTTTCACAAATAATTGGATTGGTGCAAAATAAAAAAAATTCGAACTATATGTAATGCTGCATCAATTTTCAATGTTTGCAACGCGACAATACACATTTGGTTAGATCATTGGTCTAGCGTGACGTGCATGCCCTTTGTGTCTCTAGTAGAACAATGTGGGATTGCATTTTAAAAGGCATTTGTGACTTGTTTATTATCAGTAAAATTACAACAATAGGTGACTAATTTATAATTTGGTGCTAGTTAATGGCTTAATTGCAACATATTGTTTTATACTTTTTAGTGGGGCTTCTGAAATTTATAACTATGTATAGAGAGATAGGACTTCAGCATGCAATCTGACTGCAACCATAGCTCACCTGGCTACCTTAAAGAAATCCAGTACTTAGGCAAAGCCTATGCAAATATCCACATTTTTGTGGGTTTGATCGCAAGCACAACGATTTAGTTTAAACTGGTAATGTGATTATTGTTGTTATTATTCCAGGGTATAGTCATTTGTCTTAAACCAAACAAATTAAAGCTACTGTTTTAAATTAGGTGATATTTTTATTTACCCAAGTAGTTTGATCTGCACTATTCACTGTGCACTTAGTTAGGCATAACTAACGAGGACTGTATCAAGTGGCATGACGTTTGAAATGGTTTCTCAAGCACATGCTCATTGATACAAGCAAACATGAGTGTAGTTTTTTATCTGACCTTGTTGCTATTGAAATTTGGAACATGTGAAAGGCTAACTTTTGCAGTTGACAGCTAAGGCTTTGTAAGGCCTTTATGCTGTTGAGAGCTAAGGCTTTGTAAGGCTTCATGGCAGTTTCTCTCAACAAAAGAGACCTACCTAACATCTTGGGGCTTACTAAAATGGATACATTTCACCTATTTAACTCTATTGGATCCTTAGTCAAAACTTTTATTCCCAAGTTCTTCGTAGTGAAAATAAATTGAAGGTTTGATCAAGCAGGCATTCTTTGAAAAAGGATGAAGTGCAATTGATATTCATAGAAAAAATCACTGTCGGATTTGATCAGGTAGGTGATTATGATTTCTTGTTTGGCATTGAATTCACTGAAAGTCCGCGATTCCATGAAGCATGACTATGCTTACTTCAGGCTTTTACAACTTACCTAGAGGTTTTATTTTATGACCTGTGAGTTGATGCAAAATTTGCAAACACAATTATGTCCTTTCGCATGCACTCGGCAGTGTGACATAAATCTAGGAGTCACAATATGGCAGCTTAAGTAACCTAAGTTTTTGCATATGAAGATTGCTAATACTTAGGAATCACAATATGGAATCTTAACTAACTTGTGTTTTTTTATATTGATTAATATCCTGTTTTTTTATATTGATTAATATCCTTTCTCCAGTTGTGGCGAGTATCTGAGTCAGAATTTCAGTTTCGCACCTTTCAAGGCCAGTTTCTGACATGTGATGGGAAAGGGGCTTCCGTCTCTGCTACAGCAGAATCACCGTCAAAAACAGAAACATTTAATGTAGAAAGAAATAACGATGGTAGAATTCATCTAAAACAGGGTGCTACCTATCTTCAGGTATGATATCTTATTCATGTAGTTTTTGTGATTTGGAAAACCTCTTACTTCCTGATTAACATAATAAATAATCATGTCTTATCTTATGTACATGCTTTCTGTGGAGTTAGTTGAAAGTGCAGTGTGAAACAATTTTCACCACCCAACAGTACTAGCTTTTCTGTCGATCAGGTGTCGAAAAATGCTTAATATGAGGAAATTGGTTGCTCCAATGATGACGTGTTTAGTTTCTATAGGACAATTGGTTGGTTCTACTGGCCATTGCTTATGCCAGTGTCAACATAATTGCTTATGCCAGTGTCAACATAAAGCACAGAACCCCTCAGTATGCTTTCATTCCGAAATGACAAATTTAGTGATCAAAAGTGATCCCAAATGCTGAGGGATTTTTATTGGAAGTTCTTAAGAAGGGGAAAAAAAAGTGAAGATAAGGAATTGAAAACCTGGAGATCAGAGGCCACAGTGCTCCTTGAACGGTGTTTCCTGATTAATATGAAGAATAATAAACAATACTTTATAATTATTTTAATAGTTGGGTGAAAAATGCTCCCCACATGTTTAGTTTAGACAAGCCTACTTGTATGGTACCACATTTTAGAGCATGTGCCGTACCATTGTCTCCATTCCATACTCATACCTAAAGGATTCGCATGCTAGCTAACATAGGCTTAAGACATATAATGCTCAAGCTGCTAACCACAAGACTGAAAGTTTGTGGGTAAAGTCAGCCACTTTGATTAAATGATGTCAAAGGTTGGGTCTTGCTTATATCGTCTCCAAGGGAGGTAGCAAAATCAAAACTGAACTATATTTGAAGAGCCATGTCAGCAACAGGCACTCCAAGGGAGGTAGTAAAGTTGCTACACTGTTTGGTGTACCTCTCACACTCTTCAAGTTGTCACATCATCAAACATAGTATTAATGATTGTTGACTTGATAATTATTATCTTTAGCAAATTGGGTCCCCTGAAGTCAAAGGAGTAATAAAAAACATACAGTTTGAAAAGTTCCTTGGAGTGCACTTGTTGCAAGTGGCACTTCAACTTGCCACACGTGTGACCAAAGCTGAATTTAGTATGAAAATCTGCTAACTCCTTTGGAGATGTTCTAACCCCTCACCTCTATTCCTTTATACTGGAATGCACACTGGCTTGGTAATGTAATTTAGCTTCAGACTTACATGGCTTCTTATTCCAGGTTAAGTTAGAGCAGCCATTAGGATTCTCTTTTACATTCAAGAACATATTAGAAATATTTTGTGCAAGAATTGTTTCCTGAAATATAGGTTAGATATGAGATAGTTATGGATGATTATGAAATTTTTACCTTAAAGAAAATGGTCCCACTTAAGCCATTACATTGTTGAATATCGAGGGATAATCGGGCCAACTGCCTGTGTAGATTTCTAGCTGTTGAGCTGGCATTGGGGGTTATCCTTTAGTTAAAATGCACACATGAGATTACGCAATAATAAAACGTCATAGGTTTTATGGTTTACTTGTTAGGCATCTTCAACAGCAAACCAACTCATAGCAGACAACCCAGGGACCCCGGGATGGGATGATAATGCAGCCACTTTTGAAATGACGATCATAGCAAATAACTTGCATGGAGATTACCAGCTTGCCAATGGATACGGGCATGATAAGGCAAAAGAAGTGCTGAAGGTGAACTAATTTCCTGCTGTACTTCATTTTCTCGCTTTCTCATCAAGCTTAGGGAAATCCCCTAAAACAGGTTTTGAGTACTCTGATTCCGTAAAGGACAACTACAGGGAAACAGGAAATACCAAACCTGCTGAGGTTGTTCTTTCACAAATGACATTTGGCTAAATCTTTTTCGTTGGGCAATTTATTTGTCATACTTTGCATATATCAAATCCTACCAAGATTTAGTAAATTTTGAAGAGTTTTTTACGTACCCATCTTTTGAATTTAAAAGCATCGAGGACAAGTTGCCAAGAATGTCATGCGCAGCCCACTGGCTCCACTCACATATATTTGGGAGTGATATAGGATTTCTCATGTATTTTCCATTTCATTTAGTGTTCCTATTCTGCCACGTTCTTTAGTATTATCTTCCTTATCGCTTGGCTAAGAAAAGTGGCCCTTTGGTGGCACTATTATAAAATTTAGAAGAAAGGGCATGCTTGTTTATCCAGTTCAGTTTGTTTATTTAAAGCATATGATTGGACATTTCAGAAGCATCGAAACAGCTTTATCACCGTGGAGGACTTTGATTTTCTGAGTAGACACGGAATAAATGCTGTGAGGATCCCTGTTGGCTGGTGGATAGCTTTTGATCATAATCCACCAGCTCCTTTCATTAGCGGTAGTTTGGAAGCTCTTGATAATGCATTCTCCTGGGCACAGTAGGTCTTGCTTTTGATCTCTTCCCTTACATATCATTTTTTTTTGTTTTTTGAGGTTTATTTCCTTGTTAAGTTCTAAACTTGAAATTTTAATGCAGAGCCTATAACATAAAGTGTATTATAGATCTTCATGCGGCCCCAGGCTCCCAAAATGGGATGGAACATAGCGCAAGTAGAGATGGTTCTACCGGCTGGTCTACATCTCCTGATAACATCTCTCAGACATTGGACATTATAGATTTTCTTGCTTCTAGGTAAAATTGTTCTCATGTTTCCAAATGGTTAGTCTACTCATTATACACTCCTATCTCCCAAATTGTTGTTCCACCTTTCCCTTTGGTATTCCTTAAATTGTTCATCCTATTTGAAGAGTGGATGTATAAAGTTTTCTGGATTTCTAATGTTATTCCTTAGTAACAGCTATAATTGAATTCAGAATATATAATATCTGGGCAAGGTTGGAAGTTAATGTCTTTCAAATTAAGTGCGAATGCAATTATTACAGGTCTCCTTAAAAAAGTTCAAATGTCCCCAAATGGGCCAAAATATGGAACAGGAGGAGTACTAGGGAGTATAAAGCTGAACAGAGGTGTGTGTATTCTTGACGGTCCTTTTGCAAGTATGAAATTCTTTGAATGGCTGCTGTTAGGAAGAAGAAACCCACCACCTTCTTCGACAGTCATGACCTATGAGGAAAGCTACGTTGTTGCTAGACATGGCTGTTTGGTATTTGAAGTGTGAAAGAACAAAAAAAATTAGGTGGAACATGTCATTGTGGTTACCGATAAGAGAACAGTCTTCTCACCAACATGTAACTCTTGGCTTTAATGCTGTGCCCTAACGATGGTGGCTTGACTTGCAGATGTGCACGGCCACCATTTGCACCTAAATAGCGCGCCAAGTTTTTTTTTTGTGTGGAAGTGTACAGCATAAATAAAATGGTTTCACCATGAACAAGGATTATAAAACTAGAATTTTGAGTTAATTCTCTGCTACAGACAAATGGTTGTGTTGTGTTTTTTTGTTTTGTTTTTCTGTGTGTGTTGGGGGGGGGGGGGGGGGGGGGGGCGGGTATTCAGCATCTTAAATTTTCATTGCAATAGAGCACATAAAAGGTACTGATATTTTTCTTCTGGTGTGGAAAACCTCCCTCATTTTCAGCTTGAAGCAGACTCCCCCTCTCGCCCAAGCATTTACAGAGCAATTCTTATCACATTCCTGATATCTCCTATCCCTTCTCTTTTACCTTTCATCTCCTGTGACCATCTCTTCCTCTGCAGCCTGTCTAGCTCATAACCACAATCATCAATCACTCTTGTATATAATTTGTTGCATTTGATGCCTTTCAAATCTCTCACTTCATCTTTTGAGTGTTCTTTTGGCTATTACATGACCTGGAATGAGGATCACTGGATTTTTCGTTTCCATCTCTTTGTGCAACGTTGGTTTGTGACTTCTATAGTGAATCCTGTTATTTTGTGTCGATTATCAGTAAAGCTGGTATGGCGGTATTTTATTTCTTATTCTATATTTTTGCTGAATAGTGAGTCCAAGTTAAAATGAACATATGAAATGAAGTCTTTCTTTTGCAGGTATGCCAAACATCCTTCCTTGCTGGGAATTGAACTTCTAAATGAACCATCGGCAGCTGATGTTCCGCTGGATATCTTAGTTTCCTATTACAGGCAAGGTTACCAAATCGTTCGGAAATACTCATCAACGGCTTATGTGATTGTTTGCCAAAGAATTGGGAAGGCAGATCCACTCGAACTTTATCAGGCTAACATAGGCTCTTCAAACCTAGTCCTGGATTTGCATTACTACAATCTCTTTGACACTTTCTTTGTCAATTTGAGCACCATAGACAATATCGAGTTCATTTATAAGAGCAGAGAAGCACAATTACAGGCTCTAAGCAGTGCAAATGGTCCACTTGTCTTTATCGGTAAGCCAAGATTCGCTGCTCGATTTAATTCTCCCAAATTGAGCTGAAATAAGCATGTTGAGATGTGATGTAGGACAAGTCGTCGCTAGTTTTTGGAAAGATTTGACAAAATAAAATCAAAAGAAGAATCATTGATTGGGATCTCTGTTTATGGAAAGCTTGATTATGATTTTTGTTTATTTAGAAATTTTCTTTTATTTAATGCCGCTTATCTTGGCATGCTCTTATTACTTAGTTTAATTAGTAAGGTTGCGTAGTTTCTTAATTAGCAAGAAGTTGCCTAGTTGAATTCTTACCAAAGTTGGAATTTCATTACCTATAAATAAGAATGAACCCCTCCTTTGTAATGCATTCAATTATTCAATAAACATCTAGTTTTCTCTATATTCCTTGTGCGCAAGGTGTTCTATCTTTTCTTGTGGATTCAAGAACCCGTCAGCTAGGACAAAATCTAACAAACTGCGTCTGTTAGAACGATATCTAACCTCATTCGTCTACTAGAACGATATCTAGTTCTTCTTCTGCTACAACGCGGCATCAAGTGGTATCAAAGCGAGGTCCTCCCTTGTCTCAATGGCCGAAGACAGAGTTCAGATGAAAAACCCTGACTGTGGTGTTCGCCGGGATTTATGCTTTGTGGAATACATTTGATACTCAACATGGGCAGTTGACAAGGATTGAGAATCTATTAGCTGGACTAACCCTCCATGCCAATAGACTTGAAGAAATTGTTCGTGTTGTTTCTCATGTTCCACAACAACGTGAGTTAAGGGTGGGCAACAATTCTAGATGTCTAGGGAATCCCTTTAGACGCATCGCATACTATCCAGTTTACGGTGGTAATTCGAGTGATGATGACATCGAGGGAATTGCTCTGTATGAGAATTCCCGAGAAACTTTCCAGGATAATAATTACCATATGAGGATGGACCTTCCATCTTTCAACGGGCAGTTAAATATCGAAGATTTTCCTAATTGGTTGCACGAGGTTGAAAAGTTCTTTGATTATATGAATATCGAAGTGGAAAAAAAGGTCAAATTGGTCACTTCCAAATTGAAGGCCGGTGCTTTTGCTTGGTGGGAACAATTGCAGCTCTTTCGATTGCGGCAAAATAAGGATAAGATTCGGTCTTGGCACCAAATGAAACAGTTAATGAGAGCACGTTTTCTTCCTCCACAATATGACTAAATTTTATTCCATCAATACCAGAGTTGTCAGCAGGGTACCAAATCGGTTTGTGAATATGATGAAGAATTTCAACGGCCCTCTTCTCGTAATGATCTATCAGATACGGAAGGACAGTTGGTAGCACGATTTCTGGATGGGCTATGCGATAATATCCAAGCTATGGTTACCATGCAACATGTTCATACATTGTTAGACGTCATTCAGTTAGCAACAAGGGCTGAATTACAATTGAGCCGCAAAGAAGGTGTTTGAAACCAAGCGCCTATCCGAACATTCAACTCCCGAATGCAAAGTCTGATTGAGCAAGGTAAAGGAAAGACAATCACTAATGCAACTCCAAATCAGGCCTCTCAAAGTCAAACGAAACCTCCATGGAGAAATCAGACAAGTACAAGACAGGGTGCTGGTAGACTTGGTGGCCAAAATAACTCTTATGCTCCTTCACAAGATGATAAGTGTTATTGATGCAGAGAAGCAGGACGTCACTTGAATAGTTGCCCTCAAATGCAACACGTCAACTTAGAAGAACATAGAGAGGACAAAGGCTGCCAAGAAGAGGAGTATGTCAAAGAAGAGGAACTAACAGAGTGGACCCATGAAGACGAGGGTGTGTCATTAGTGATCAAAGACAAGGCAAAAGAAGATGTCGTCGTACCAACACGGATTAAGCCACTGATTGCAGAATTTCAGGGACTTGTGACAGATAAATTGCAAGCAGAATTACCTCCTGTGAGGAACATTCAGCATGAAATTGACCTGGTTCCTAAAGTGAATTTACCGAACTTGTCGCATTATTGCATGAGTCCAAATAAGTTTCAAATTCTACAAGATCAAGTTCATGAGTTGTTCCAGAAGGGTTCAATCAGAGAAAGTAAGAGTCCATGTGCAATGTCAGCCTTATTAACTCCCAAAACAGATGAAAGTTGGCATATGTGTGTTGATAACAAAGCCATCAACAAAATTGCAATACAGTACAAATTTTCAATACTAAAACTAAACGACATGCTTGACATGATGGGTGGCTTGAAAATGTTCTCAAAGATAAATTTAAAAAGTGGTTATCACCAAATTCGTATTCATCGTTGTGATGAGTGGAAAACAACCTTCAAAAAGAAAGAAGGGCTGTATGAGTGGTTTGGATTGTCCAATGTACCCTGCATATTCATGCTATTAACAAATCAGAAGTGCTTGGCCTATTTCATTATCTTGGACTATGATGGTGAGTGCCCAAGGAATCAAAATTGATGAATCCAAGGTTCAAGAAATATGAGAGTGGTCAATTCCGAATTCTATTATTGATAAACAATTAGGGTGGACTGATGCTGCTGAATGGAACTTTGCAGTGCTCAAAGAGAGAATGACCACATCCTCAATTTCAACGATTTTAGATTTTGACAAGTATAGACGTGTGAAGGTTTTTGAAGTGGGAGAAATGGTGATGGTGCACTTGCGAAATGAGAGGATTTTGATGAGTATTTACAACAGGCCAAAGCAGAAGAAGATTGGCCATGTTCGTCTTTTACAAAAGATTAATGATAATGTTTTTGTGGTGAATCTTCTAGAGAATCTAGCTATCTCTAAGACTTTCAGCGCTTAGGATTTGTTCGAGTATCAGGTCGTTCCAGATATGGCCATACTTATAGTGAACTCGAGGACGAGTTCTTTCAAAGAAGAGGAGAATAATGTAGGACAAGTCGTCACTAGTTTTTGGAAAGATTTGACAAAATAAAATTAAAAAAGAATCATTAATTGGGATCTCGGTTTATGGAAAGCTTGATTATGATTTTTGTTTATCTAGAAATTTTCTTTTATTTAATGCCGCTTGTCTTGGCATGTTCTTATTACCTAGTTTAATTAGTAAGGTTGTCTAGTTTCTCAATTAGCAAGAAGTTGTCTAGTTTAATTCAAGTTAGGATTTCATTACCTATAAATAAGGATGAATGCCTCCTTTGTAATGCATTTAATTATTCAATAAACATCTAGTTTTCTCTATATTCCTTATGCGCAAGGTGTTTTATCTTTTCTTGTGGATTTAAAAACCCGTAAAGTAGGACGAGATCTAGCAAACCGCATTTGTCAGAACGATATCTAACCCCATTCGTCTACTAGAACGACATCTAGTTCTTCTTCCGCTACAACACTGCATCAAGATGGATGTATAGTAAGTCTTTGCGAGATAGAATTAGGAACGAAAACCTTCGTAAAATGATGAGAGAAATAGATTGAGGTAGTTTTGATATGTTTATTGTAGATTGATCGATGCGGTAGTTACAAGGAGTAGTATGTTATGGTAGACCAAAATTGATTTTAGAGATGGTTGTTCGAAAGGATCTAAGATTTTTAGATATCACGGGTCACGATGTCCTCGAAAGAGGTCATTTGAGAAAATGAATTCATGTAGCCAAGCCAATTGATTGAGACAAAAGGGTTTGGTTTGATTTAAAATACAGCTTTTATTGGTAATTTCAAGTTCTTTCCTTCAGCATCAAATTTGGTTTAGTTTGATAAAAGTTCTACATTGTAGGGGAGTGGGTGAATGAATGGAGTGTGACAAATGGATCTCAAAGCGAGTATCAAGATTTTGGAAGAGCTCAATTAGAGGTCTATAATGCAGCCTCCTTTGGATGGGCATATTGGACACTAAAAAATGACAGAAAGCACTGGGATTTTGAATGGAATGTTCAGAATGGCTATCTTCAACTGGGTAAATTTCTCGATTTTCCCCTTCATTCTCTTGCAAAATAAATACCTATATGCGCAAAGTCTGAACTGTCTCTTGCGTATTTATGCTAGTTTTCTAGGTATTGGTTTTCAACTACTCATCGTGTCAACTTTGGGTTTATCTTCTTTGTACAAAAAAAGAGAGAGTAGACTTTGGGTTTGTTTCTTAGTTATGATGATTTGTATCGAATATATTCCATGCAGGACATTCATCGGATGAGAAAACGTCGAATGTTTTAGCGTTGGTTGGACTAGCATGCAGCTGCTTCTTTCTGCATTTATTGTGGTAGATTTGATTAAAGTCTCTGGAGATCAAGATAAAAGTCTAAATACAGCTGTTCCTTGTTCTCTGCTGCTCGAATTATGTTGCGAAAATGTAATGTTGTTAGAACAAAGGAGATGGTATTTCACACAAAACCTGAATGATGCTATGAAAACATTTGGGGCTACAATGGACTACAATGGATTACTCTCAATAATACAAGGATGAATTTTTTGGTAATTCTCTCGCGTTTTTTATCTGTTATCTAGAGCCATGAATTGTACACCAGAATGTAAACTCTCTTGACTATCTGGCCTACTGTAAAATACCCTATAAAAAGCACAACCAAAAATCCATAGTATGACAGCGGCAAGGCCCTAAATCCCATTACAGATCCAATAAACGTGTAGGGAATTGAGATTCCAATGGCAGATATCACAACCGTGGAACAAATCACAGGCCATGAGGCTATCTCTTGAATGAATGGTATCTTCTCTGTCCGGATCAAATGGATAATTAGGGTTTGCATGAGCAGCCCTTCAACAAACCAAGCGGAACGGAAGAGTATAAGGTCTGGCGGGGAATAAGCCCTGTAGTAAAACCAAATGAACAAAAGGGCTGATACGTCACAGACAGAGCAAACAGGTCCATTCCATAAGATGAACATGGCTAGGCCTTTCAATGACCATTTCCGTGGCGTTTTCACATAATCCTCTTCCATATTGTCCCATGGAATTGCAATCTGGCCCACATTATACAAGAAGTTCTGTGTTAGAAGCTGACGTGGCGTCAAGGGTTCAAATCCAAGAGCCAGAGTTGCGATGAGAAGAGAAAGAATGCATCCAACATTGGCGACAACCGACATCTTTATATACTTCATTGTGTTTGCAAAAGTGAGTCTTCCCCTCTCAACTCCAGCAACGAGGACGTTGAGGTCTTTTTCCAGTAAGATGATATCAGCAAAGTCTTTGGCAATTGATGCTCCTGAATCGACCGTTATTCCCACATTGGCAGCTTCGAGGGCAAGAGAGTCATTTACTCCATCTCCCAAGAACCCAACCACATGTTCTCCAACTGTCTGCAATGACTGCACTACTCGGAGTTTCTGAGTGGGGGTGAGCCTGGCTAGAACTGTTGATCTTTTGACAGTCTCATGGAAGGAGTCTTGGTTGAGTAACTCAAGTTCTGGTCCTGTTACGACATGGGTGGTTCTGATGCCGACTTCTTTGCAAATACGTATTGCTAGGGAGAGCGAGTCACCAGTCAACACCTTTGCTTTTACTCCCTTTTCTGCCAACCGCCAAAGCGCTTGCTTGGCAGAGTCTTTTGGTGGGTCGAAGAAGGATATAAGTCCAAGAAAAACCATGTCACATTCAACAGTGTCGTCGTAGATACCTGTACTATTACTTTTTTGCTGTAGCATCGAAAACAGGCCAGGATTAAATGTTAGGAATTTGTGGAACGGTAACACAGTTTTTAGGAGTAATGAATGAAGAAAATAAAGAATCAAAAGCACAAGCACACAAGACCACCAGATTCATGTGGTTCATCCAATGTTGGTTATAGACACAATTGCTGTGGTTATTTCAGTATGGCAAAGAAGAAGAATACAGATACATCTGAGTTGTGTTGTCACTATAATATAGCTAGCAAGGGTTACAAGTATGTTGATAAAACACCCATGTATCCTAAGCACCCTGCCAAGTCAATGCAGACTAGGATCTGCGACACACAAGGCTTGCTGTATGTTACTATCTGGCTTTGTGAATACAACATTTTCAGGTAGATGGATTATTCTCCATCAGTTTGTACTCTCAGAGAACTTGACCACAGCATTGAGAAGTCACAGTATTAATGCGATCATTTTTAGATTGCGATTCCAAGCATTCTAGAAGTTCTGCACCAACAAATAAATAGTTCGAGACTGGGTTAGAGTGCCTACGTGTTTTCCTTAAAAATCCACGTGCATGAATAGGCATATCTTCGTACCTAATGTACATACTTTCATACAGCAACACAAAGAAACTACCTTCTTAAGGATCAGTGGAGACTTTTCCTTCAGCTCTTCTAGGGAAACATCCTTTATCCTTTCACCCTCTAGCATCTAATATACTGATCCAGTGATCCTAACATTCCCCAGGAGATTAATTTTTTCTATAACCTGGTTGTTATTGTGCAAGTCATGTGCCCTTTTCCGCTAACACCTCATCAAATTTCCCTACTTCAGAATTGTTTTGCCGTAATTATAGCTATGGTTGCTTGAGACAAATTAGCCTAAATTTGAGCTTAATCACTTGAATACATATCAGGTACATATTGTGTCATATATTTCATAGGACGAGCTCATCAGTAGTAACCTGGCGAAAGTAAAATAGGTGGAAATTGAATGGTGGTAATCTCAGCAAGAAGCGGACATATCAAACAATTTTCCTCCATTTACTTCCATGCATTGGTGAATAGATTGCAGCCACAGGGTTTACTACATTGACCTGAATCTTTTTTATTAAAAACTTATATTCATGATGCTTGATAAACTTCACCAACTACAAATGGTAATTATGATTAAGCTCTAAAAGGCCTGAAAGCACGACAGGGTTTGCTCAAGTCATATACATGAGAAATGCATAGTGAAGGGAATGGATTCATAACCCTACAATACTTGGTCCAAAGTGAGGGCAATAGACTAGTTTTTGGTGTCTGCAGGGACAACGAACAAATGCCTTCATAGACTTGATTGTTGATATGGTTATTTCAGAACTCATGGACCGTGAAAAAAATGAGTAAAAAAGAACTAAAAGCACAATTATTGTTTGCAAAGAAAAGTCAGGGTGATAAAAGGATTATGAGATGCACCGTTTCTAGCCTTTTCATTGCAACTCCTAGAACCCTCAGTCCATCGTTGCTCAAATCTTCTCCCATATTCAGAACCCTCTGATTGTCTTCTTGAGAGAAAGCTGCAATTTCACCTCTATCAACATGTTCAATAAGAGAACATACTTTTATTACTTCTTCTAGTGCTCCTTTAGTTATCACAATTCTGTCAAATGTATGGGTGCTCTTGTATTTGGCATTCAAATCTGATTCCAAGATGACAGATACTCTTCTTCGTGCAAAATCAAAAGGTATCTCATCTACCTTTGTCCACTTGGATGGTTCAAATCTGTATCCATTTGTAAATACATATGCCAAAATTGCATCATCCAAAGGATATTTCTGTTCAGTCTTGAAGTAAGAGTTGAGGAAACCAAAACATAAAACTTTTTCCTTGGTTGAGCCCCAACTATCAAGATGATTAACCATCATTGCACTGTTCATTGTAAGAGTACCGGTCTTGTCAATGCATAGGATATCCCTACAAGTGAAGGTTAAAAAAAGAGAAAATTAATTCCAACTTTAAGCTAAGAAATCTGGGATGAATGCTCAATTAAGAAAAGTTTGTGAAAAAGACACAATAAACAAGGGATGATGTTAAACTACTTGAACAATAATTCCTCCGCAGTTAAGCATCAAAATTCAGAATTTTTCACTTTTGGGCAATGAAAATCAATCGTGCTTGATTAGACTCAAAAGTACAACTACGGGTCATTCAATGCTCATGACTGTAAGCCTGTAATAGATGTCATGTATCCAGTCAATAATAATAAGGCCGGACTTCCCCCTCAATTGTTTCGTGTTACAGTGCAGGCTACTTGTGAGGTGAAGGGTGTCGATATGATTTTCAGGTTCCCTAGCAGCGACGCAGCCAAGAATTTGCTTTGCAGGGTGCCTGAGTTTGATAGAATTTTTCAACTATTGAGAAGAACTCTTAATCTATATGGTAGGACTACTAGAAAATAGGTTATGACCCATGGACCACTATAAAACCAAATGAAAATGAAAATTAGTTGGTTAAGGCCTTAAGATGAGTTCTTTAAATTTTGGGGTGCTAATTGGATAAGCTTGTTGGGATTGTTTAAGAGGATATATTTGTACAGGGTATCCTACAGAATTACACAAAAACTGGCACCCCCACCCCAAGCCACAGCTCCTTCCCTGTTGCCTAGTTCCACACGTTGAAACCCTCAACCTTTAATTTAATAGGTTAGGCAAGAAAAGCTTTACTAGTCGTGGGTCTTACTATATTTCTGTAGCAAGCACAAAACCAAACCAACAAGCACATGATCTCAGTTTGTTGAAGTTTTTGTTTTTCTTCCTAGTCTCGATCAATCCACCCATTTATTGTGAGCTATATAACGTACAAACCACCCATGGATTGGGAGCTATATTAGGTATAAACCAATGAAGTAACGATATGCCCAAGTGGTCTGGATACATATGGGTGTTTGAAGGACAAAATTGTAAAAGAAGAGGTGTCCTTTTCCCCACTCTTGGGCAGAAGGGCCAAAAGAATTGCCTTCCTCCTCTTCTGCTTCTCAAGAGAAGTCATTGCAGCAATTGAAATGCAGTACTATCATTCTGCTTGAAATTATTAGACATAACTGTGGAGTTCCTTTATGAGTTAAGAAAAACCATTAGGAAAAGTGAATCCATTTCAGAATTAAGATCATTATTTATTAAAGGTACTGCAAAAAACAACCCACTTGACTGTCAGTAAGGTAAAGAAAATGCCAAAAAAATGGAATTTTCAATGCACATATCATACATTTTGACGGCACTTTCACATTAGTTCCATACACTTATCACACACATCGACACAGTTTTTCAAACTTGTTGACAGACCACTGGGATGTTTTTAGCATTTTCCATCAAGTGATTCTGTTGTTTGTTTATTTCAGTGTCATCAAATAAACTTCTGCAATAATGAAATTACTAGGAACTTACATGGACCCCATGTCTCGTATGGCAGTTAAGCTTTTGACGATGCACCTATCTTTGGCCATAGCAAGTGCTCCTTTGGCAAGACTAGTGTTCACAATGAGAGGAAGCATCTGAGGAGTGAGTGCACTTGCAACCGAGATCCCGAAAAGAATACTCTCACTCACATCATGAGATGTAATGTAGTCAGATGAGACCATAACTGTAGCTATTATGAGCATAACACTGACAAGCACATAAGATATACGCCGGATCCCTTTCTCAAAGTCATCTGGTGGCCTCTGCTTCCCTATATTGGAAAACATGGTACTCATATAAGTCTTGGATCCAGTGGAAACAACTAGACCAGTTCCACTACCTGATATTACACTCGTACCCTGAAATTAAAAGTAAAAACTTATTTTAACTCCACATCCAAACAAAGCAGAGAATACAAAAGGGCATTCCAAGTACCATAAGGCAAGACATTATGATGTACAACCTCAGTTGAGAGAGAGTGCAGAGTACGGGAATCACCATTTTCATTAGTTCCCTATACTAACAAATGAGAAACTATATGTTTCATGTAAAATAAAATTGAGTATATGCCAATGTTAAACGCAAGTGTACACTAGAGAAAAATGACAGAGTTTCAAATGTTCAGATATCCTGCTGAAGATGACATGAAATTAACATCGGAGACACTGTCATAAGTTTCAAGAAGTAGATAGTTGTCAACATGGACAAGTATATTGTACAGGTATACTTGTCAACTTAGAAACATGGATGCTTCTACGAAGTAGCTGTATCATTGCAAAGTCAGACATCAAACAACCGTGCCAACACCGATGCCCCTCGAACACTCTTAAAAGTATGTTTGTCACTCTTCCACGCATCTTATTTGACCAATCAAAGTCATAAATCAGATACTTTTGTTGACATGTCGAGTACCATAAATATTTCTTAGCGTGTTTGCATTTGCATTTCTACATCTAACCCACACAACTATCATAGAAAGATACTGGAGTAGTAGATTTTTGTGTTTCTTAGCTCTTTGCATGGAGTCACTATCACCTGATATTCTCTCCCGAACTAAAGGTGTGGTTTAATTTAACATTGCTATGTGATCACAAATCTTTCACCATGTGTTTGAAAGACTCCAAGAGACATTAGTAGACCTGTAGAGAATGACTATAATGGTTTCTACTTATTCAACATACTTAAATATAACCCAAATTACGAGATACAATGAGAACCACATCGCTGCAAATCATGGGCTTGTTAATTTGTTAAGAATGTGATAGTACGAATACAGGTTATAGCACTAAGAGTTATAACTAATACCACAAAGTGAGGACAATGATCAGGATATTTGGAATTACCATGAAGCATATATTCTTCAAATCTAACAAAGGCGTGCTCTGATCTTCTCTTATATCAGCTGTTTTCTCAGTTGTTCCAAACTCTCCTGTTAATGAGGACTGACTGTTCAAGAAGCAGTATGTGATCATGTGATCTAAGACTGATTGATAAGGAAAAGGAATATATTCAATGAAAGAACTCACTCATCTATACAGGGAAAATTGTGATCAGGGTGGCATACCTTACAACCAAGTGCTTTGAAGTTAGTAGCCTAACATCACCAGGAAAAAGGTCACCAGGTTCAAAAACAACAATGTCTCCAGGAACAACATCTCTTTGATCAACTTGAACCAATAATTCTGTTTGAACAACTCTTCCCGCACACCTTTGGACTTTAATCGGGCATCTTACAAATTCAGATAGCCTCATGGCTGCTTTTGAACTGCTATACTCCTGATAGGCAAATGGAGAACACAAAAATATTCCTTGAGCAACAGATATTATAGCATCTTTCTGATTGGATTAACTAATGTAGAAAAGTACCTGGTAAAATCGGAGGGACACGCTAATAAAGACCAACACGAGCATGATGCATCCGTTAGGACCATCACTGGCTATGTATGAAAGTGCTGACAAAACAATCAAAATAATGTTGAAGGGGTGAAAGAAAGCACTCCACAGAAGATGCCACCATCTGGGAAAATTATATTCGACAGGAACATTTGGGCCATTTTCTTTCAATCGTCTCTCAGCTTCACTGAAGCTCAAGCCTGCAGGAAAGCAAACCAATTAGAATTGGATTCAACAATTAGTGAGGTGACCTAGTTCCTCACTAAAATTATTATATAGCAAAGGATACAACATATTTCCTATTTTATTCTTCTTTACTTCTACAGGACAAAAATATTTTTCTTCCTTACTGGTGTATTAGTTCCGGAACCTCAAATTTGAACTCATTTCACAAATAGCATAAATTTTTTATCATCAATCCCATGTATCGGGCTTGACCGTCGAGAATCAAGATATTTTAACTTCAATGGGCTTGTTTAGTTATTTATAAACATTTGACGACCAGAATGACGATTCTTCCTTTTGTACTTGATAATGAATTTTGATTACATAATAGATTGGTCACATGTGACACTGATAGGTGCCAAAATATACACATTTAGGCCCTTAAACGTACTTTTGGTTTGACCTCTGTTACTATTATTAATATGTATTATTACATTTTTGTATTGTAGGATTTGGAGGCAATTGGAGTGATATGGGGTAATTAAGCAAAAGTAGAATACACACACACACACACATAAATATATAATTGATGTATATGTGTGTGTGTGTGTATAATGGTGATTTGGTCTAAAAAAGATAAAATACACAAATAGAAATCAACGGTAAACTTGGACTTGGAAGCATGAAATGATCACGGGCCTTCCCACACTTGATCATTCCAAACTAGATGATTGGGGAGACATAATCAATTTGAAGGTTGGATGGTTTGAGTGAATTACCAATCAAATTGGAAAAATGCTTACACATAGCATTTGGAATTCAAAAAAAGAGGGACCGCATACTGCTCCAAAGAAAGATTGGGAAGGGGGGAAAAAAGCAACAAAGAAGAAAAAAACAACTCTTCTAGGGGTTTGAAAAAGTAGAAGAGAGGAAGAAATCATGAAGAAAGAAAAGGCCAAGTATTTGGCCTTGACTACTTTCACTCTTGGCCAACTAAGCTCTCCACTTAGGGTATACGTAAACCTCCGATCTTGTAATTCTGATTTGTTTTGTTTTCTAGTTATATACTCTGATTATATCAATAAAATGTGGAGATTGTATAATCCAGACTTTGTTCCACATAAATCTTTATGCAAATTTCAATATATGTTGTATTAATTTTATCTGACCATAAATTCAATGGTTATGCAATTATTTCTATTCCCACCAAGTAGGTTGTGAGTTAAAATTAAGCCATGCTTAAGATAAGACGGATTGTGACTATGATTCAAGTTTAATGTTAATATAGCGTAGCCAAAATATCACTACCACATCAACTGATTTAATCACAAGAATACTACAAAATACTTCCAAACTTTTATTACAAGACTAGTGGTGAATTCGACTCCTTAAGTTTCTTTTTATTTGCTAAAAAAATAAATTTCCTTACTTCTAGTGAAATTTGTTCTTAGTCCAAATCACCATATCATTTTCCTTTAATTATTTAGAAGTTAATTCCAAGTAATATAGTAATTTGTTTCACGGCACCGACGTTAGACATTTGTACTTAAACTGCTATTCTATTAATTTCATTTTACATCACTAGAAGCTTGGTTTTGACACGATTAGAAGCGTAACATCAAACCTATTGATTCATCCCCGTAAGGTTTTTTTTAGTCCATGTAGCTAATAGGCTATGCTATGGATGAAGCTGTTAACTTATCTTTGGTAAAGAGAACCATTTCATCGAACATTTGGTGGACTTTGTATCACTTTGGCATAGTAATCGCCAGAACAGTATAATACCGAGCAATACATAAACTTCCATTCAAGACATTATCTCTATCAATTTTATACTACAAATAATCCCATGAACAAAAAAACTTTGAACAGATTTAAATTAAACTCACCCCTTTCAGTAGACTGAACATACTCAAACACAATGTCTTTTCCGGATTGGGCCAAGGCGTATAACCAAGAATACACTTTCTCTTCTTCTTCAGTCCGCGATCCCCCATCAATTTTTTCTACACATTTGAAAGGTATACCACAAACCCATTACAGATTCTGCTAAAAGAAATAACCAAATGATACCCAACAAAAGAAAAATATTAATCTGACATAATTATTAAAGAAAGATAGTTAGGGCTTACGTCCAGACAGGAATCGCCGCAGAAGACGAAAAACTGAGGTTTTGATCCCATTTTTGTGTGTATTGGGTTTGTCAACGAGGTTTTCACGAACTGGGTTTGAAGATGATGAGTGGCTGTTGGTACTTGCTGTGCATAATTTGAAAAGGCTTGACAGTCCCATGACAACAGTGGCTTGATTGAAGACGGATGAACGAGGAACAGTACATAAGGGAAACAATACGGAAAGAGGAGAGCCACGTATAACACATACTTTGGGGGTTGAAGATTTGAAGAGAAGGTACAGAAAGAGGAGATAAGCAGAGGATGCGTAAAAGTTAAATAATCTTTTTGCCTCTCTCCCCCCCCCTCTCTCACTCTCTCCCTCTGTCTGTGAAAATCCCCCAAGTCGTTAGTCTCAACTACCAAGTTCATAAGACGGTTAGGTGCTCATATAAAAAAGAAAGATCCGGTTTGTCTGCATTTTGCGGGCCGGATGGAGCAGCCGTCCGGTTTAACCACAAATGGCAAAATATGGCTTCTGGACAATTTAGGTTTAATTGCCAGATTATTTTTTTTGAAAGATTAAAAAAATCAAATTAAGAAGGGAGGTAGGTATAACGGACATGTGAGTCCCCGATAATTAGATGGTGTTACAAATAAGTGTTGTAATGATGATTTGAAAAATAAATTATAGAAATTTGTACTAATTTTTAAAGTATTATTGAAAATTCTTTTATTCATTGATAATTAATGTGTACGGTTTTGTTAAGGAGTGTTATATTAATGCTTGATTATCTATTCTGGCGCCCTTATGTATTGTTCATGGATATTTGTTGAAATGAATAAATTTTATATGTAATTAATTATACCATGTTTTATGTCTCAGCTCTACAACTGCCTCCCACTTGTCTACCTAAATAGGGAGCCGTTGACTATCCTCCATCAAGCAGTTGATCAGTTGATTTTGGACGGTGGACCGGCCTCTACCATGCGGTTGACCGATCGGAACAGATGCAACCATTGTTCTACTTTCAAAATACAGAGTTGTAATTTATATAAACATTTATTTTTTCGGTTCAACGTACGTAAATTCATTTATGAATTATCATAACTTGTTTGTAACAGATTTGAGAATCTTGGAGCATTCAATAATTTTACCATTAAAGTTTCTAACCTTCACTTGGTGATATTCTGTAAATACTGAAGAAGAAGAAGAAGAAGAAGGAAAAGAAGAAGAAGAATCTAGGACATCAAAAACCTCCAGACATCAGCAAACAAAATTCCTCTACTGCAATCTTGATTCCCTCTCACATTGTTGATCATTTGTATTCATATTTTTGTGAGAATCAGAAAGAGCTTTATTGTGTCGAATTTGAGACATCTCTCAAAGGCTATATATAGGAAGAATAACTTTTCATATACCGATCTTTGTTGTAAACAGTCTTGTTCTTGGTCTTTATTGAACCTTAATATTCAGTGTTAGGGATAACACTAGGCCGTTCAGTTAGCTATTCAGAAAAGCTAATGGAGTATTGTTGTAAGGGTTTGATCGACAATCAAAATTGGTTAAGTTTGATAGATAAATATCGACTCCTGGGACAATGGACTAGGTTGAAAAGTGAACAAACTCGGAATGAACACATATGTTTGCACTTTCCCTCCTTTGCTCTTTTTATTTAATTGTTTTATTTGCTAGTATTTATTTTGTATTTTAAATTAGCTAATTTCTTACAAACCAATTCACCCCCCCCCCCCCTCCCACCCCGACAGTTGCCTTCTGTTAACAGTTGGTATAAAAACAATGGCTATATTGTAGACTTTAGCGTCTTAGAATAGATCATGTCACACCCCTAACTCCAAAGGTATGAAAATATACGAAAAATTAAATATGAAGCTATTCCATTAAAATAACAATCTATAAGTCCAATTATTACACTATATTCTAAATAAATGAATCTATGGATTATTGTTTTAGTGAGAAGACTTTATATTTAATTTTCATACCCTTGTAGTGTGACAACTTGGTATCAGAGCATTAAGTTCAATTACCTAGTATCCATGGGATAGGATCTTAAGTGGTTATGTGTATTATGTATTATGTGTGGAGTTGTACTCTGAGAATGTTATATGGTGTCTTCATAAGCCATACAATTACTTATGAAATTTGATTAAAGGAGACACTTGATCACCGTGTCTTCTGACTTGAGGTTCGAAAAAGTTAATTGAAACCTGGTTGATATTCTCGTGAAAACTTTTTGTTACATGCGTACGTATTATGTGTCTATGTGTTAGATGGTATTAATGAGTTTGTTTTTAGTCTCTTGTGTTGTAGAATCATGCCGCTTGTTGCGGTAAAGGTAAGGGTAGGGGTGGTGCAACTGCTAGAGTACTTGGACCAATGAATGGAGATGATTTGATGAAGGCAAGGGTGACTGTTGAGGCCTTGCAGCATTTGGCTCAAGACAACCAGAATGAGGCAACCAATCAGCCAGCAGGGAATGAGACACGAGCCATGAAGGCGATGCGTGAGTTCCTCCTTGTGGATCTTCTTAAGTTTGTTGGTCATTCTAACCCTTTCTTAGCTGATGATTATGTAGACAAGGTTGAGAAGGGTGTCATTGCAGATCGAGGATAATAATATGAGGGTTTCCTTGCCTATTTACTAGTTCATTGGTGAAGCAACTCAGTGGTAAAAAACAATCAAGGCTACCTATGAAGTAGATGATATGACATAGGAAGCCTTCAAAAAGCTCTTTTTTTACCATTATTTTTCCAAAATGGAGAAGGACTCCCTCAGACAAGAATTGTATGATGTTGAGCAGGGAAAATATCAGTGATCAAATACTAGAACAAGTTCACTTCATTGTCACATTTTACTACTGAAACAACTGACAGTACGGTTTGAGGTGCAAGAGGTTCGAGAAGGACCTCAAAAAAAATATTCGGGAAAAGGTGGTGCCACTCAAACTCCAGGTTTATAGGGAGTGGAATGGGAAATGCTAGTGAAGGCTGATAGCTAGGAGAAAGACAAACCAGTCAGTAAGTCTGCATCAGTGGGAACAGGCAGTCAGGGAAGAAAATATAGAGGGAAGTTAGTTTGTGATTTTAGGGTTATTAGAGGCAGACTATTTCTGCAACTTCAGTCGTCTCTACGGGAAGGAATTCACTAGTGAATTGGTATGCTACAAGTGTGGACAGCCTAGCCACAGAAAGACAAAAATGCGAGCATGGAAGACAACTTCCTCAGGTTGATGTGGTGACAGTTTGATTAGTTGTCTACCACTAGTGCAATCAAGAGGGGCATATTTAGTGATACTGCTGTCGGGGGCAAAGAAGCGTCGATGCAGGGGGGGGGGGGGGGGGGGTGAGAGACCTCACCCAATTTGTAATTTAATTATTCAATTTATTGACTTTAGGAAGAGTTGACATTGGATTATAATTTTTAGAACGTTATGGCTCAATTTGAGTTTATATTAAAATGTGGGTTTAGAGTGTAATTTACCTTTTATTTAGAATAAAAACTGTGTAATATCTTCTTCTAGGATTTCTCTCATAAAAAATATCAAACATTTAGAGAGAAGGAGAGGAAAACCCTAGTGAATCCTCCACCCACCATTCTAGAGAGAGTTTGATTGAGGAGAAGTGTGTTTGACATCAGTATTCACAAAGATTGCATAAGGAAACGTCAAGCCGGTGTCGGGAGGAACATTGGAACGGGGTGTTGGCGAGTTGCAAAGGAATCAAATGATTATCGGTGTACTAGAGCTTAAACGATCATCAGTTCGAGATAGTATTAATATTAAACTAGGGTTTATAATGGTTTGTATGTGTTGTGTCTTATTTTGGGTGTTGATTGAACCATATATGGGGTTATTCGTACACAAACGTTTTCTTGAAAATGGAGATTTAACCGGTTGGGATGTACTAATGACCAATCAGGATTGTTTGAAAAAAAATTCCAAAACTAAAATTTGATCAGTTAGGAGGTTAGCCAACCAGTCTGGAGTATTTCCAAAATATTCTAGTGGCCAAACTTGACTGTTCAAACTGTGACTGTGACTGGCCAAGACTTATGAGATCTAATTTTTTTTCCATAAGTAAATGGTCACCGGTTAGGGAATTGGGTGACATCGTTTGCAATTGGCTTTAGTTGGAGTATCAAAAGAAGTTTTCCCCGTCTTTCATTTTTTTTGGAAAACTAACTTCTATTATCAATGTCGTCGGTGCTTTATACAAACGGAGCGATGAATTAAAAGCTGCTAAGGCTACTGAGATTGAATATTTGATTGCAATTG
>JABCMJ010024789.1:0-10229 GCA_014822125.1 Arbutus unedo | reverse complement strand
CCCATTCCGAAAACAAAATTCTGTTGCCAACTTCATGGCCAAAAGTAACTCTTGTTTGGATTTCTGCTAGTAAATGAACTCTTAACTCATAGTGTAAATGTTGTATTAAATTTCAAGAAGAATTGGTGAATCTTTAATTTATTAAGTGGCAATAAACTAAAGGGGAGGGGTGTGCCCCTAGTAAAAAGCAAGACCTGCCCAACCACGTTGTACAACATCTGTATATAACTCGTCTGCCTATGTATATTGTTGCTTTTCTCGCTCTCTCTCTCTCTCTCTCCTCTCTCTCTCTCTATCTCTATCTAACTCTTAACTCTTTCCTGGTTTACCGAAAACTTTGGTTCTCCGGCATTGACTGGATATCTCCGGCAGCCAACTCCGGCCACATGAGACGGCCACAGATCGGTGAGCTGAGCACCACTGAATTTTTCCCCAAATATTTCCTGTTTGGCATTTCTCACTCAATTCATTCTTTATAAACCTGTGCGATTCCACTTCCACAAAACAAAAAAACGAGAGATTCTATGCAGATTTTGTGGGTTGTGTTTTCCTGTTTATTTCAGTCTTTATGATGGGAATTAAAGCCCGCAAAATTCACTGGGATTTCATAAATTATACTGCTTCTGGATTTGCAATTCGGTTCTGATTTTGTTTCCATTTGATTCGACCTGATTTTGCTGCATAAGTAAACATAGCTGCTGGGTGTGTAGCTGTTGAGAAATATTTTTGTTTTGGAAACTGATTTTTTTCCTCCTGGAACTGGAATTTATTCCATTAATTACATGGATCCTAATCTATTTTGTTGCCCAGCATATGCATTGTTTGGATACTAGCATTTTCATTTTGATGCTTATCATGGAAAGTAGGGCCTGTTTTGGTGAGACGTGTAATTTGGGGGTTTTGGAAGTGTAGGTGCAGGGAATGGGGAGAGGGGATGAACCAGGGTTTACTCATAAAATCGCGAAATTCGGCAAATTCACCCAAGGTTTTGGGTTTTGGGGGGAACAAACCTAGAGGGTTCATAATGGAATCTCTAGGTTAGAGAACACGGCGAGTTTTGACACGATTTGATTTCTAGGGTTTCCGATTAATTCAAGGATGAATTATGGGAGAGCTTTCTTAAATCCTCCGGAAAATGAAGTCCAGATTAGGGCTCCATGGGTGCCTCGAACACCAGGAAATCCGATTATTTCAAAAACAAATGGAAATGGTGTGCCGGTTGGAAGGCAGGTGAATCAACCAGGGATGACAAATCTCCAGGATTTGCTTGGATGCTCTGATCGACATTTTCAACAAAGTATGAACTACAATGGAACCGGGGGGAATTTCAATGTGATTGGATTTATGGGTCAAAATGGTAATTCTTATGATCTGGGAATTCAACGAGCTGAGCAGGGGGGTTCTAATCACAAAATCGGATCCTATACTGAGAACTTTGGCAATGACAGTGCGGTTTGCTGTAATAATCCTTTGGCAGAAGTATTTGCAACGAAGACTGCCGCTTCTGTGGGCTCTGCAAATGGAGCATCGAACGGACATTTCCAGTCAGGAAATATTCTTCCGATGATTCTGAATTCGTACTCTCAAGTTGACAGTAGTTGGACAGCAGGCAACTTCACTAGTTTATTACTGGGAAGCGAAGAACCGAGTCTGGATTCGAACCACTGGATCACGGATGAGAGATCACTGCAGATGCCCACGGGTAAGTTCCTTGGAATTTTTTTTTTTTGTCAACTAAGTTGATTTGTTATTTCTACTTGTTCTTGTTTGGGAGTATTTAGAATAATTGTCGCCTTTTTATTTATCAAGGAAAATGTAAGGAGAAATTATGACCTTTGAAATTAAACATCGGCACTGGAATATGAAATTCCTAGCAGCTGTCTTTTCCATCCTCCACAAAGGAGTCTCCACTGAAATGATGTTAGCAACTACGTGAATCAGTCCATTTTCTGCTTCAATATTATTAAAGGGTCATACATAAAGCCAAAATATTCTTGATTCAAATGCAAATGGTTAGATTTCACCTTTGTCATTGCTTTTATATTATCTCAATCTATTTAGAATGATTTTATGTTGCAGTGGCTAAAATTTCACTAGTTATTGTTTGAATGTAAAACACTAAAGAAGGCATCATTCAGCATGACCACAGAAAACAAGTTGCATAGTGTGCAATCCCTGAAAGAATACATCTGTGTTTTCCCAACAGTAACATACAACCGATAATGGTGCACCATGTTGAAAATAATTCTGGGAGTTACGAAAAACTCCTTCCGGATAGAAAGAATATGTTACATTTTGTTGATTTAGTATTCATGTATTTAACAAAAACTAGGTTTGCTTATTCTCTGGTCAATTATATTCAAAAGTCCCAATGACTATTAGAATCTGTTATTTTACAGATGGATTTCCTGTCCCTTTCCGTCCCAACTATGATCTAAACTCACCACCAAGATCTGAAGCTGATGCAACTTCAAGCACAAACAATTCTTTCCAATTCGCGCCAGTAACACCAGACCATGCAAAGCAGTTTGAAGACCACCGTCGTTCTGTAATGCTGAATTTTTCTTTAGATGAAAGCTCAAGTCAAGAGAAAGATAAGCTTGAGAATTTGTTGTCATCTACCGAAGCAATTGAGGAGCATTGCACTGAACTTTTACGAAACATCGTGGACTCGTCATCTGCTGCCATTTCTACGTCATTGATGGAAAAGAACAACGTTGTAGGAGGTGATCAGGGAATCGACTTGAACCAGACACCCCACTTGAAACCACCAAAGAGGAGAAAACACAGACCAAAGGTAATCGTGGAAGGCAAGGCTAAAAGGACTCCAAAGCCAGAACCTCCGGAGAATACCATTTCCAAGGAAAACCCATCTGGAAAGAGGAAGTATGTGCGCAAAAAGCCATTTGTGAAGAAGGGAGTTCAAGTCCCGACGTTTGAGCCTAAAGAAAAATCATGCAAGATGAAGTTGAATTTTGACTTGGAACACGAGAAAAATGGTGAAATTCAGGGCAAAGCACATAATCACCCGGAAAAAATAAATCAAGATAATCCAGCAGATTTTAACTTGAATTTGGATTCTCAAAGGACCGAATTATGCAATATAATCAATGGGGTTGGAGCAGAAACAAAAGATACAAGGGTTCAGAATGGAAGCACATGTACCCACTATCACTCTACGAACCAAATGCCAGCAGAAAGAATGCCATTGCCAGAGAGACTTGCCACTTCGGCTTCACCAGCTGCTATCAAAAACTACACTTTGAATGCTCTTGCAAGAAGTCTTAGCATGAGAAATGGGAGTCCCCATCAGAAAAGTGACAAAAATGGATACAGTCACAAGCATCAACATCTCCAAAGAGAAGCGAACAGGAATGTCACCCAAAAACCACAAAATACTTGCATAAATCTGGAGGAAACCAGGCAGATGATGTTGGACAATACCACTCAAATAGTTGAAAGAAACACAACCAATTCCAATGAAAATAGAGGATTGAAAAGGGAATACAGCAATGGAATTAAGCAGGCAGGTTTTGCTGCCTACAGTCAGATGGATCCTCCATTTCTGCGCCAGCATATATACCAGGTACATGACCATAACAGTAACGGCCACAATTTTAGCACCAGTTGTTCAGAAACTCAAAAGAGAAGGAGAATCGAAAATGGATTTCATAGAACAGAAAGCAGGAATGGTGTTTATGCAAATAGTTCTACCTTCAACGGTAGAATATCAGACTTGTACTTTGGAGGTGCCAAGACCTCCAGCAAGTTAACCATTGGGGCCAACAGTAGTGGTGGTGGCAGGCAGTCTGGTTACATGCCCTCTGCACATAATTTGCAGAAGCAAATTCAAGCATATGAGTTGCATTCTCACACACAAAATACAGCACAGAAAAATCTCAGTGGATCAACTCGTGTCCATGATATGACCTCCCTAATAATGATGCCCAATTCTCATCTGCTGTCATCAACTCCTTCCAGAAAAGGCCATTGTACATCTTATTTTGAGCAAGGAGTTGAAACCTCTCGTGCAAATATGTCGGTGAAGGGGCTCCAAATGGCACTGACTTCATTTGATTTTCAACAATCCTCCACGAGAACAAGAGGTACCTGTTCAGAAAAGTTGAATCACTTGGAATCACAATGCATTCATTTCCAAAGTATTGAATCCAAATAATTAACCAACTTTCCTTCATTTTTTATGCAGGCCAACCAGGGAAACATCAAAACTCGGATGGTATTCATGAAATCACATGCAGACTGCAAGGGCTAAATATCACTGGATCAAGCAAGGATACTCATAGGCAAGAGCAAAATGCGATTGTTCCATACAAAGGAGATGGTACAATGATTCGATATGAAGGGTTTGATCTTATCAAGAAACGCAAGCCACGTCCTAAAGTGGACCTTGATCCAGAGACACATAGGATTTGGAAGCTATTAATGGGGAAGGAAGGAAGTGAGGGGGCTGAAGCAGAAGACAAGGACAAGGAAAAATGGTGGGAAGAAGAAAGGAAAGTTTTCTGTGGACGTGCAGACTCGTTCATTGCACGCATGCATCTTGTTCAAGGTACCAAAAGAAGTTCATTTCACATTTGACGTAGAATTTTCAAATCCTTCGCATAGACACTAGATTTACTCCTTTAAAGTCTGAATCTTGTTTTTCCTTTGTGCCCAAAACCCTTGCCATCATGTCTTGCACTTATCATGGTTGGTTACCAAAGAATGAAATCTTCAAGGTATTATGTGCGAACTACATATAACACTCGTCACAGCAAAAAATGGACACCACTAACACTTCAAAGAAAGATGCGGATCTGAAGAAATGACATGTGATTAACTATAATGGTGAGTAGATTAGTATAACTCACATCCAAGCAGTGCAGAACTTCCAGATGTAGACAAAGACAGCAAAGAGCACTACAAAAAAATACTCGGCAGCTCAAGCAAAGAAAAATTCTATTTTATATGGCTCCTGAATTTGTGAAGTACCCGTGCCGGACCGTTGCCTGTGGATGGAATTTGCAATTAGTTGAGTTACTGTATAACAACGCTTAATTCCAGTTTGCGTACGAAACAATCTATTAACACATATAAAGATCATTTTACACTTCAAAAAGAAGAAGGGGAAAGAAACAGAATTAGATGCATCCATCACCCAGACACATTACACCAAGCACCCACACTTGATTCCATGTAACATAGGGAAAAACTATACAGTGCAAGCATTTCGCCTAGCTTTACGAAGCTTAAAAGCAACGTAAACTACCGAAAACTGATTTTCTTTTCACATTTTCTCAACTGACAGTTTTGAATAGAGTAATTTAGCCCATTGGACAACACCATAAAAATGAAGATTTTTGGCCGTACTCAAATCTACATTTATTTTCCATTGTTACCACAGGTATCATATGGATAAAGCATTATTAATCCTTGTACCAACACTGAATGTACAAAAGCTTCTCTTGGATATTCTATGTCAAGTGCATATAAAGTTAAGAAATACAAATTGCCCATTAACACTATAATGCTATCTACAGGAGATAGACGTTTCTCCCAGTGGAAAGGATCAGTTGTTGACTCAGTAATAGGAGTTTTCCTTACTCAGAATGTTTCCGACCATCTTTCAAGGTAAATTCAAGTACTTAATATGTTTCCAAGGTAAAAAAATTCCTTTAGAGATTGACAATCTCTTGATTTTACTCCGCTTGCATGCAGCTCTGCTTTCATGTCTCTTGCAGCAAGATTCCCCCTCCGGTCAAAAACTGCTGATCCAGAATGCTACCAAAGTGGAACAACCGTATTGGCTAAAGAACAAGAGATTCAGATGCTATTCCCAAATAGCTCCATCAAATGGTATGAAAAAATAGTAAGGCAACCAGCCTACAAACAAGCACCTGTTCTGTATCATGAAACATCAGAATCCAGAGCAGGAAATTCAACTAAAGGAACCGGGAGAACAAGTCTAGCAACTGAGCACAACAGAATAGGGGAGGAAAGCTTAAGTTCGTCACAAAATTCTTCCGAATTTTTCAGTGTGCGAGTCAATAAAG
This sequence comes from Arbutus unedo, assembly GCA_014822125.1. Lineage (NCBI taxonomy): Eukaryota > Viridiplantae > Streptophyta > Magnoliopsida > Ericales > Ericaceae > Arbutus > Arbutus unedo. The sequence continues at coordinate 4,176 of JABCMJ010024789.1, read as the reverse complement.
GAGTCCAATCCTACACATGGTCCAACTCAGAAGCAGAAGATTCAAATCGCAAGAGCAAATCTAACGTCATGAATGGTTCTCCGACTCTTCCACATATGTGGAGAACCCCCCCATTCCAGGAGCTTCACAGCCCTGTAAATGGGAGCTTATCCTTTGATGAGGGGTCCACAAGTTTGCAGAAGCAATCATCAGACATAAACCCCAATTGGCAAATCCCAGGATCAAACTCTGCCACCGTTACCTACCCAATGAATTCTAACATTTCCCAACACATGCAAGGTCCAACTATTCCCCAGAGCCATTTCCAGCACATGACACAAAACTTCGCAGCACGGGAAGTAGGCCGTTTTGGAATGTTGACAGAAGAAAGCATGTCTTCTCTACCTTCAAGTTCTTCTGTAAACACTAATGGAAAAGGTAGAGATTGTGCGAGTAGGACAGGACATACTGAAGAAAAAACCTTTGTTCAACAGAATGGAGTGCCAATGATTCAAGAACCAACCTTTTTTCAAGACTATTTTTCTGTCAGCACTCATCAACAGGAAAGGTCCAGGACCTTCCAATCAGAAAGCACATTGGCTAAAGAGCCTGTAAGACCTGCTGAAGTAGTAGCTATGGGCCAAAATGGTACCAGGCATCAAGTTCGTAATGACCCTAAGTACAGAGCAGAAGCTTTCGGCGCGGAGAAGCAGATTACCGTCAGTGATAAGCAAAACTTCCAAGAGACAAAAGCAGTAGAAGCGAATGCAAAAGATGGATTATATTTTTCCAGCAAGACAACCAGTGGGATGAGTACAAATATGTCAAATGCAAGAAAACCAAAGGGTGGGGACGAGAAAAGGAATTCGTTTGACTGGGATAGCTTGAGAAAGCTGGTGGAGCCCAATGGTATAAAGAACGAAAGAAGCAAGGATGCGATGGATTCCCTGGACTACGAAGCACTGCGATGTGCAGACGTCAGGGAGATTTCTAATGCTATCAAAGAAAGAGGAATGAACAACATGCTGGCTGAGCGAATCCAGGTGTGGATATAAACTGCATTCTAGACGTTTTCATATCAGTCAAGATTAGCTACACATGGCTACAACACTACAATTATAAGCTAAATGCAGAAATCCACAAAATAAGTGATTACGTTGTATAACTTTGCAGGATTTCCTTAACCGACTTGTTAGAGAACATGGAAGCATTGACCTTGAGTGGTTGAGGGATGTTCCTCCGGACAAGTCAAAGTAAGTCATTTAGAATCATAATCATGCTTACATCCACTGCAAGTTCTTAATCTAAATATTGAAGCATCTAACTGCCGTAGTGTACGACCAACAGTTGAGCATGAGGTCACGTTTTCTACTTAATAACTGAAGTAAACCACAAAAGAAATCGAGTCCATAATCCATTTTTTGGATTTAGTCTTTTTCCTGTTTTTATTTGCCGGTTAACTGTTTCAATTTCTATTTCATATTCTTTTTGGTTATGCGAGTATCAAGCTGATAGCTATAGTTTACTTGACAAGGATTTCCTTGAACATTTCTTTTTCTCTTTCGTAGTAACATTCTTATTTCTAATTTTTTTCAGATGGATAGAAAGCATATTTCTTTGTTGAACATAAATCAAACGCAGTTTCCACATAATAAGGAAAAAAAACAAGCATAGTCTACTTATGGTTTTCCAAGCAAAAAAAAAAAAAGGCAAGATTCAGATGCCAAAAGGATGGCCCAATCAAATTACAGATCACCATTTGTGTCTGAAAGTAAACACAATCAGTCGAAGAGGGTTTACTTACTCGCCATTCCAGCAGCCCATAAGTGGACATCACATACTGTCCTTCTATAGCATTGTTCATTAGTTCACTTTTGGCCCCTCACAAATGTTAGCCGAATCTCTGTCCCCATGTATGACATCACATGATATTGACAAGGCATTTTCTTTTGATTCCACGCATGTTTTTTTCTGCAGAGAATATCTTTTAAGTATATGGGGATTGGGCTTAAAAAGTGTGGAGTGTGTGAGGCTATTAACTCTTCGTCATCTTGCTTTCCCTGTAAGTTTCATTTCTTTAATTTGGAAATTACTGATCACTATACTGATCACTACTAAACTTGATGAAGTGTCATACTCTTTGTCTGTTAGGTTGACACGAATGTCGGAAGGATAGCTGTGAGACTGGGATGGGTCCCTCTCCAACCACTGCCTGAATCACTTCAACTTCATCTTCTAGAGTTGTAAGCAATGGGTTGCTAATTATATTAAGCTAAACATTTTCTAAAGCAAAAACTAAAAATTATAACCATGATTCTACGCAGATATCCAATGCTGGAGACAATTCAGAAATATCTGTGGCCCAGACTGTGCAAGCTGGATCAGCGAACACTGTAATTTCAGAACTCACAAGAACCACTTATCTATATGAGTAGCATTGTGTACTTCTTTCTGTATATTGACAGTAAAAAATAATTTTCATTTTCTTCTGTGCAATTCCCTGATCGGCATACAATCAATGTACAGGTACGAGCTACATTACCAGATGATTACATTTGGAAAGGTACTTAATCATGATCTTTTCCTGCTAAAAGCATCGATGTGACTAGAGTAAGATTAGCACATCTCGGACACCGTGTTGCTTGTATATTTGCATGTTCATAATTGAGTTACAAATTACGTTGCAATAATTTCTTGATGTGGTTATTAAATTTGTGAGTTGACTACTTTGTATTGAATGATGCTTAAATTGCGTATTGAAGCTCTTTCAACATTGCAATAGTGCCATTTCTTTGTTCCTTTAGTGGTTTGTGTATCAGTGTATGTAATATTTATACACGAGAATATTTGCGTCATGACATAGTTTTCATTGTATCCCGTCGTGTCCGTAGCTTGATTGTTTGAAAATAGGTGTAGCCTGTGTCCCCTAGGTAAGCAATATCCATGATGATTCATTCCCGGATATTTTTACAGGTTTTCTGCACAAAGAGCAAACCAAACTGCAATGCATGTCCAATGAGAGGGGAGTGCAGACACTTTGCAAGCGCTTTTGCCAGGTATAAGACTCAACCTTGGTTCGACAACTATTTTCAGTTGACAACCAGCACCATTATCATTATCTCGTAAATGATCAAAGCTTGACTAAAAGGTTGCACTCATATGAATCAAAGTTATCAATCCCGTACTGTAACTACCAGCGTTGTAACGGTACCAGACCATCGGAGTACCGTTTCTACCTATTATGGATTGTTCCAACCGGTACCATACTGGTCCATAATTTTTTTAAATTTCAAGTAATGATTTTTTTGGATAATTATCCCATTTTATATTTGGTGATTTGTTTTTAAGTGGTGGGCAATGTTATCAATCTCGTACCGGCAAGCATACCACTTTTGCTACTGGTACAATACGTACCGGTACTGGTGTGTACTGCCATACCGTTTCTGATTATCGCTAAAATTAATATACATATTTCAAATAATATTTTTTAACAAAAAATCATATTAAACATATAAAATAAAGTATCACAATTTAAAATAAATCACCAAACATAAAAAAAAAGATGATTTTATCCTCAATTTATGTCTAATTACTCAAAAAAACATTAATTGAGTTTTTTTTATTTTTTTAAATATAGACTGGTACGGTATGGTACAGTATGGTACCGATTAGTATTAGTCGGAACAATGGCTGAAACAATACTCTGGTAGTCCAGTATCGTTATGAGAGCGGTACGAGACGTACAGGCCGGTACGGGACGAGATTGATAACTTTGGTGGTGGGGCTTTATTTCATATGTCCAATGTGCTTTTTTTTTAAATATTATTTGAGAAATGTATATTAATTTTAGCGATAAATCTGAAAGGGTATGCCGGTACACGCTGATACCGATAGGTACCGTACCAGTAACAAAATTGGTAAACTCGTCGGTGCGAGATTAATAACTTTGGAGTGAGTGTTGTGCTTAAACCTGTGCTGTGCCTTAAACGGCACAATTTTGTGCCCAAGAAAACTCTTTTTTATTTGTTTTGTACACAACCAACTAGCAAAATTTTATTTTAAAATTTCAAGTTTGTAGTTAATTTCAAAATATTTGTTTAAGTCAGCGGTAAATTTTTGAAATTTTTTTGAAAATAAAATTCAAATGAGTGGTGTTTGTTATTTTTTTTAATGCGGCAATGATAAAAGGAAAAAAAA
>JABCMJ010024784.1:0-13765 GCA_014822125.1 Arbutus unedo | reverse complement strand
CGAACTAGGTCACACCTAATCTCGTTCGCTTGTCGAACTTGTTTGTGCTTGGTTCTCTCTCATTTGAATAACGAACTTGGGATAGACAAAAATATCGTTGGATCTACTTTTCCCAATACCAAAATCGAGCTTGGTATATAAAGGCCTTTGGGATCTACTAACAATAAAAGGACGTGAATAAATAAAGTCAGAAACGGATTGATCTTTGGAGGGTTCATGATTGACCTTTGGATGGTTCATGAATAACCTTTGGAAGGTTCATAATTAACCTTTGGAGGGTTCATGAATAACCTTTGGAGGGTTTATGAATAACCTTTAGAGAATACATGAATTCGGATGATACATGAATAAATGAGATTTTCTGGTTGTCGCGAGACCCTCTAGTGTCCCGTTCATTTAAAACCCTTTGAATTTCCAATAGAATGTTCAGAAAATTTAAGCAGGGAACCGTCAAAGGTGAGTGCGTCGCTGACTGAACTATCTATAATGTTATAAACATTTTTCGTTATGTATGAAAATATAAAAAAGCATACAAAAACGTATTGTATTGTGCATAAAAAATGTAGTAGTTTGATATTTACGTTATCCTATTAAATAATGTTGATATTATATAGTAACATGACCGGTATATTATTTATCTACTTGTCTATTTTCATAGTGACAAAAACATTGATATTTTAATCGGAAGGAACTAAGTATTAAATCTTTGAAAAACCTTACTCCATTACCATTTTGTTTGTAAAGTATTTTTCACGTTGAATTAAAAATTGTATTACTTTTCTTTTGTCTTTATTTATGTAAAAGTTATCATTTCATTCGTTCAAAAGTGTATCAAAAATTACCAAATGAAAGAAAAATTACTATGATAAATAAAGTGTAAAAATATTTTCATAAAAACAAAATAAAATTTATGCACGTATTTAATTCTTTAAAAGAAACATGAACCTCTTTGTTTCGATTATTTATTTATTTAGTTCAAAAGTAAGGAAGCTCTTTTGGTAACTACTTCAAAAAGACTAAAATAGTCAAATAAGCAATGTGTAAAAAATGAAAAATTAATTAAACAGATAAATCTAAACTGATTTGACTCATTAAAAATAGACTAATTTAATTTATAAGTTAGGATCTATTATTTTAAAAGTGTTAATCGTGAAGTTTTTTTATGAACAAAATTGTCCTTATTTTGTTATTTAGCCATCGATTGTTTACCGTGTCTTGTTTTTTATTCAATGGTTCCATTTTTTTCTGTTATCAGTTTGCTAATGTTATATGTTACAACAGATAATGATAAAGATACCAAACAAACGTATAAAATTAGTTGTTAAAATAATGAATTGATGTTAAATACTTATTTATTTTATTATTTTAATAAAGAACAGATATCAAATAACACTAATAGATAAGTTTAAGTTATCTGTTACAACTTTATCTGTTGGTTTAGATGTTAGTATTTGAATTGGTATATTTATTGAATTATTATTTTATAATATTATTTAAAAAATTATAATTATCTATTGGTTATTTGTTCATATTGACAAATAAAAAAATAAAAAAAAGTTAAAAATAATTTATTTGTGTATCAAATAATATTATCTGATAATGTTATGTGTTGGTCTATGATTCTATATGCAAGTGTATTATCAAATAATATTATTTATAAAGTTCATAGATAATATTATTAGATAATGTTTATCCGATAATATTATGTGTTGATTTGTATATAAAGATATTTTTAGAATTGTATACCAAAAGAAATTTCTATCATAATTTAATTTTAAATGAACTAATTGCATTAAAATTTGTTTGTTATTGACTTTTGACCAGGTCTCCTAAAAAAAAACAAATTTGTAATTAATTAGTTTGCCAAATAATTTTGCTGGAGAAAGTTTTACATGTTATGGTAAGTAATAAATGAAATAAACAACTAAGGAAAGTGAACATACAATCCCTTAACCTTCTTAATCGGTATTTCTACCGTAGCTGAATACGATTATTCGAACAAACCATTCATCAGATGACACGTATGAGTACACACCATAGTGACATGGTGGCCAGTCACACCCGTAAAGTGCTCTATATATATCCGCACAAATCAATTCGAATCCAGTCGCTCAATTCTCTCTCTCTCCCTCTCTCTCTCTTCAAGTCTTTAACCCCCGTACGGCCTCTGGAAGAAGACGGATCCATCGACAGGATTGGATTCGTGATGTCAATCCTCTGTCACGATTCTGATTGCGCTGTCGCCGATGATTGTGGAGGTGGAAGCCCTGGCGGGGAGATCATGTTGTTCGGCGTTCGAGTGAAGGTGGACCCGATGAGGAAGAGCGTGAGCATGAACGATCTGTCGCAGTATGAACAGCCGCATGAACCTTCTAATGTCGCCGCCGATGTTTCTGCTGCCGGTTACGCCTCCGCCGACGAGGCCGTTCAGCACCAGGGCTCCGGGTTTCGAGACCGTAAGCGAGGTTAGATCTCCAATCTATGAAGTTTTGTATTGACCAATACAACGTCATCTGTTTGGTTGTGATTTTTAAAATTAATTTTGCAGAATATCTTTGGGGAATTGTTTTTGGAAACAATTTTTCTCGTCGTTTTCATAGCTTTTTGGCTTTCAGGGACATGAAAACTTGTGTGTTTTTTTACATGTATTTTTCTCGTAGATGTGTATTTTTCTCATCGTTTTTTTTTTCTTTGGTATTGCATCAATTTTTGTTGTGAATCATTTGTGCTGACGAAAAGATAAAATTATATTAAAAAATTAAAAAAAAATCTGAACTTTTATTGAAGTGTTAGACATAATTTTTTATTTTTTAAACTTTTTATCAAACTAATAATTCATAAAAAATGGACCTCAAAACAAAAAAAATCCAAACAAGGACTTCGAACAATAACTAGATCCTTAATAATCTCATAATGGGGCTGAGTTTGCGATTCCAAAGATTTGTTGTCAAAATTGTTTGTTTCTGTTTTCATTAGAATTTTTGTGGAAAAATTACCGATTTGTGTGATTTCAAAACTCCAATTTATATTCATCAATACTTTCATGACTGTTTAGTTGTATGTTTCTCAATTAGTTTTGCAAAATACATCTTAGAACATTGTTTTTTAACATATAAATTGTTCATAGTTTTGACATGTCATTAATTGTTACTGGAATTATTTTTGAGGGTATGAAAACATTTTTTTGGATTTTATCTTAAAGATGAGTATTTTTCTTCTTCAAAATTCTAGTTAAAAAAATTTTTTAACCAAAAGTTTTGGTCCAGTAGTGTTGTAGACTGTTTTTTGCAAGTGAAATCTAGGATTCTGACTCTTACGGAAAAGAATTGATTCTTGTAGTAATTTAATACTTGCTAACATACTAACGCGCTAAGGAAGTCTGTTATTCTGAAAATTGAACGCGGAAAAACGGAGTTCAGTTTTGTTGACCTTGGGTTGAACAAACTTTCTCCACCAGATTTGTGGTTAAAATTGTTCTCTCTGTTTCCATTGAATTTTTTTTTATGCCAAAGATACTGATTTGTGTTGATTTTGGGATTTGATTAGGTATTCCATGGACCGTAGAGGAGCACAAGCTGTTCCTTTTAGGACTGCAAAAGGTAGGCAAAGGGGACTGGAAAGGGATTTCAAGGAATTTCGTGAAGACACGTACGCCGACACAAGTTGCCAGCCACGCTCAGAAACACTTCCTCCGGCGGACCAACCTTAATCGGCGTCGCCGTCGATGTAGCCTCTTTGACATCACAACTGAATCGGTATTTAGATTCTCAGCTCAATCCCAATTTCAGCTAGTAAAGTAGTCTTTATTGTTTCTCTGGTTTGTTACAGTTCCTTAATTACATTGAACATTGATTGTATTCTTTACGAGGTAGTTCAGCTCTAGCAAATAAAATTTTCTTCCAATTATTGACTACTAGGTCTTGATAAGTAGCGTTACAAAGACGCTTCTGTTTTCCACATGGTAAAGTTGTGTGATATGTTTGACCCATACGCAATTTAGAAACTTGGATCTTTTAATTTTTGTGATCTTTGAAAAAAAAAGTCATATCAGCTAGAAAAGGAAATTTTTAACCTTTCACATGGATGGGTGAGAAATTCTTCCTGAATCTCATTTGATTTCAAGTACTTTTCAAAAGTAATTTCCAACATGTAGGTGATATTTTCTTACGGTATGCAACACCAATAAGCTTGTACGACGCGCTTCCGTATTCGTACCATATTATTCAACATGCATTCCCATATCCTAATGTTCAAGTTTAGGAAAGTTTGGCCTTTGGACCCATATCCTAATATTTATGTTTATGAAAGTTTGGCCTTCAAGACCCATATCCTAATATTTAAGTTCAGGAAATTTTGGCCTCTAGATCTGCATCTGCATCCACACTTGATAATCTTACGGGTGCCAATGGAGCATAGTTAGTAACCATTCCATTTTTGGAGGCAAAAGCAAAACAATGATCTCACTTTCCAAAAGCAAGTAAAGTACTTCAAGATCCTCAGATTTAGAGAGGCGAAACTTTTTTAGCTTTTCTGATGGTTACCCTTCTTTACTCATAATCAGGCTGTATATCTGAACATCTTTACATGGTGATTATTATTAGGTCACTGCAGTTCCGATGGAAGAAGAAAAGGCTCATCAAGAAAGCAAAACTCAAGGGCTTCTGTCACCAACCCAACCTCCGCCACCAGAATCTTCCAATATCACTGGATCTCCACTGCTGCCTTTTCCGGCGTCCATGGGTCCTGTTTTAATACCAGTACAGATTGGGAATCCAATGCAAAATGTAACCCAACGGCGTGTTGGTCAAGTGAATCATCACCCACTAATCCTTCCAGTTCGTGTTCTTCCGTTGACCAATGCATCAACATTCATGGGTGCGAATTTAACTCAGAAATCACCGGTCGATCCATCACAATGGTCTCTCAGGCTGTCACAATCATCTGATCAGAACCAGCCGTCAAGGCATTCTGGGCTTCAGGTGATGTCAAGATTCAACAATGGGGATAGCATCATCAGTGTTGCATGATTAGGACACCGCATGAAAGGGGGGTAAAAAAAAAAACAGAAACAAAAAAATGAAAAAATTAGGGAAATCATAAAGGATGAAAATATGAGGAAATTAGCTTGAATCCTTTTTGCTATACAGATCAAAGAATCTGATACATTGTTGTCCTCTTTGTTTTATGATCTTTATGTTCAGATTCTTGTTTATTTATCTATTCGTGTTTCTAGTTGTGGAAAACTGAACCACTGGTAGTCTAGCAGCTCCTATAGTTTGTTGCTGATAGGGGCATGTTTGGTCTTGGTGGTTTTCATAGCATTATTTAGGGATAATACCTATTGGGTATACTGGTGGGCAGTCCTTTGTTCCGTTTACAAGAGAGCTATTTAATTTTTGTTGCTTTGTTGTTTATTTGGTGGATGTGTCATTCGGTTCTATTTTGATGCTTTCTATTTTGATGCTAATGCAGCAATGCAAGTAGTGGTTGGTCTCTAGTGTTTGGTGGTGTGGAGATTATGGCTTTTTCTGATTGATTTGACAGAAATTGTATAAATCATTAACGTACTATAGAATAATTTCATTTATGGCCCAACGTCATGATGGAAAAATTTGAAATGGGGAGCCTGTTGCGTTGTAAATGTATTGTGTAGTAAAACGATATTGTTTTGACGTAAAAATAAAAATTTCTACCTGTAAGAGTCTATTTGATACAGTGTTTTGTGTGCTAAAATAGTATTTTAGAACACAATAAATTATGTTGTGCATTATGCACAGTAAAACTTTCAAGTCCTCTGTTACCTGAAGTGCGAACAACTTAGCAAAACTTTCAAGTCCACCATCACTTAATAGAATTCCTGAAATGCGAACAACTTTCCTTGGTTTATTCGTTTGGTTGACTGGTGGTTAAGACCTGAGATTTGGGGGATATACTCTTTCTTAAGTTTTAGGTTAAAAACTTAATAAGTACTATTAATTTTTATGAAGTGAGTCCATATAGGGTAAAGTTTTGGCTTTAAATAAGATACTCGCAAGTGAAATGTGAGATGCCGATCAGATACCTCAGTTATCAAAAAAATAAAGAGTGTCTATATCTAATTAATATCTATTCATATCAGTTATGGGTGTTAAATGTGTGTGTGTGTGGGTACGCTTGGATGAGGTGTAAATGGTTTTTAATGAGTTCGTAATTTATTTATAATTTAATTAGCTAGATAGTTATTGCTCATATTTAAATTGGGCCGTACTTTAAACAATAAATATAAATCATCCATTAACTTAATTACATCTTCCTATTTATAATTATCTATTCATACATGAAGTGAAGGTGATGTTTTGTTAATATTATTTCGACCTTGGTAAAGTTCCAGTGGCATTAGTAAATTTTAGATAAACTTAGTAAATTTTTGAGTTCATATTATTTGGGGTGATTAATAAATTTTGACGTAAAGTTATTAATTTTTGGTGTGTCATTCGTAATGTTAAGGTGATGTTACTTAGTTTTGGTATGGTAATAGTGAATGTAGGTAGTGTTAGTAGTTTGTGGTATTAATAATTAAAATGATTTTTTTTTGTGTGTGGCATTACTAATTTACTTATTTACCCATTTAATTCACACATTTAGAAGTTAATTGAGATGAGTTAAACTGGGTTAAAATTTATTATGCCGCATCTTATAATTGATTTAAATTTAACGGAATTTAGGGTGAATAAATTTGGACTGAGTTAATAAAGTTGGATTAATTTACCAACGGTTTCTCCCATAATAAGGGGGTGCTTGAGATGGATTTTTTAAAGTGTTTTTAGATTTTGGAATTTTAGATTTTGAAAAATTTATAATTAAAATTTGTGAAATACTTGATAGAATTGTATAAAAATAGATTATGAATCTGTGAAGTGTTTAATAGTATAATCAGATTATTAGATTGTGTATGAGTAATTGATTATAATGGCCTTATATGGTGACTCGATCGTTATTTGTATATTTGACAATTCCCCTTATGCATTTTGAAATATAATCAAATAATTTTTATATTTACAAAATTGAATTAATATTAAAATACAATAATCATAAAAGTGTGCAAAATATATTTATTGTCTTCCACTCCATTGTTATTACCACGACATACAAAATATATTACCTCCACATGTTACCCCCATTATATGTCAAAAAAATACCATGTAAAACATATTAGCTCCACGCATTACCTCTATTACATGACAAAAAATACAATCCAAAACACATTACCAGAAAAATAGTTCATTATCCTAAATTATTAAAAAGTTTAAGTGTAGAATGGTAACAAAATTTAAAAATCCAAAATCAGAATCTCAAAAGTAGCTCCAAACCTACTTTTGAGATTATGGTTCTAAATGTCTGTTTTGATAATCCCAAAATTAGAAACTTTGAATTAGCATCCCAATATTTCAAAATTCCAAAATAAGAATCTTAGAATCTCAAAAACACATCCAAAATCACTCCGGCCCAAACACACACTAAAGTTATGGTTCTTGAATTTTAACGAGCTGAGTAATGCTAGGAACACATACATTCCAAATATAGATGTATCTGGAGCAGTTGGTTGCACATGGAGTCTTTAATAATTTAAAGGTCTCACGTACATCAAACAACTTTGGACATATCTATATCCAGATGTATTCGAAGTGTATGTGTTTCTAAACGTTTTTGAATTTTAACGTCGATATTCTTTCGTGTTCCAAGGTGTCTTTAATGTTAGACCAATGTGAAATGAACTACATTAATTCCTTTGTAATATTACATTTACTTGTGCTGCGTAAGAAGGGGTAGTGGGTGGGGCTGCCGGCCACAACCAAGGTTGAAGGTTGAATTTGACTAATTTTTCGTAAAGTCAATAAATAATTTTCCCATTGTTATCGTTGCATCATCTTATAGGTACTTTCTTGTAATTTCGATCCATATTTTTCTGTTCTTTTCGATTTGTTTCGTAGAACTGAATAAAAAAATTATACAAAGATTATATGAAAAATAACACAATGGCCAGAACTACCGATATCTTCACAAGAATGACATGTGTTCTATTTTTATTCTGGTACCGAACGGTATGGTATGAAATTAATAAGCCTGAAATAAGATGACTTTAAAGATGGTAAAGACTTCTTACTTTTTTCTTCTTCAGTGATTTTTTTGAGATATTTAGTTATAATTCTTTACTTCTTAAGTTTCGTGCAGCAAAATTATGTTCCTAATTAAAGCTACAACGTTTGTTTTAATCATATTAAAAGAATTATGATTTAATTCTATCTAATAAAGTTAACATATTTTACCATACTAGCAAAAAAAGCCGTGTTATGGACGTGATGAATTAATTATACTCTATTGATATGAACGTAAAATTATATGTTATTTCAATATTTTAAATCATGTATATTATTCACAGTATAAACCAAATATAGTTTGGAAGTAAATTACTTTTATGTATTGATCGAGATCAATCAATGTTTGGAAGAGGGATTGGGTTATCTTTTGATCAAAAGGATAAGTATTATTTTGGATTTGAACTTTTTAGAAGAATAATTATTCATTTAAATTTAATTCATTTAATTAATATTTACACTACTTTAGATAAATTAAAAATATGTTAATTAAATTTTTAATTTAATCTTGGCCTGTCACTTGGCGTGCTTTTGATCAAAATGATAAGTATTGATTTGGATTTCATTTGTTAGCTATAATCATTCATTTAAATTTAATTCATTCAATTAATTTTTAAATTATCATTCATTTGAATTTGAATTATTCAATTAATATTTACATCAGATTAAAAATTTGTCAATTTTTAATTTCTAACTCAATCGTATCCCGTCACTTAGCGCGCGCAGAGCAACTTTTAATAAAAAATCGGCCTGCAACACCATATAGTATAGATATAATATAGATGCATATGTATCCACAAATCCATGATTCATGAGATTTGATATCCGTCCTTGTCCATTTCTTAATGGCTCCTATTTTTTCGGACATTTGAATGGGATCAACTCAATTCACTTTATGGAAGTGTAAATGAAATGTCTCATTTTTATACTATCTAGCAGCATACCTCTCGAAAAACGCTACTCATGTTTTTTTTATTGGAAAAATCTTTGGTCCTTTCAAGAAAACTTTTCATAATTCAAAATGAATGGTGTAGATTTACTTGAGTGTATTAACTTTTAAATATAAATGAATCCTAACCGTTAATTTTGAATTCGGAAAAAAATTTCTGGGACCATAAGCTCGACTTTTCTTTTTCATGTTGTTAGCGTGGGTTGGTTATAAGTCAATATTCAAGTTCATTGCAAAGATAATTAGTCTACTCATATTCTTCTTACGTGGCAAATGGTCAACCAATTTTGTTACACGGTCACACTTTTCCATGTTCTTCCCTTTGGACTAAAAGTTTATGATATACTTTTTCCACACGGTATAGAAACTCGACACCAGAACCACACGTGTTAGGGTTAAGTATGATTACATAGCCACAAATAATATGATTATTCCTAAACCTCTCAACTTTTATAAAATCCTAATTTAAATTCCAAATCTCTAGAATTATCATTAAAATCTCAAATATTCTTAATTTTTCAATAATTACTTAATTTAAGAAAAATAACTAAAATTCAAAACTAGAAAGATCCTCACAGTTTGTGTTATTATTATAATATATTTCTGATATTTTACTATTTTAGTTTAATATTCTCCACTCCACTTACATCCTGTCTCTACCACTGAGTCCAATAAGGTGGCGTTAGCAATTTTTAGAACATGCATATAATATGATAAAGAGACAGCCTTAAGTGGATAAAAATATGATACTCTATGAGGTTAATTAAGATCACAATCTTCTTATCGTAAATTTAAAATGATAAGATAATGCATTAAAAGAACTTATCTTTAAGTGTTATTCACTTGTTAGTACATTTTCTTAATGAACCGACAACCCCAACATAGCTTCGTTGTGTTTCTTTATTATTTCATGCACCTTTTGAATCATAAAGTCATCAATTTGTTTGAATAATTCTAATGAGTTAACATATTCCCATGTGACAATCTCTCAAAAAACAAATGTTATTTATTTAAAATTAAATTGATTGAATATCGATATTTGTTTGAACAAATTAGTCTGTTACAATATAAATTAACAGTCAAACTCTGATCATGCCATTCATTTTTTCTATCAAATTTGATTTGAAAAAAAATTTTCCGATGTTCGATCAACTTAAATTTTTACATAAATAACAATTGCATCGAGATTTACAAAATAAACAACTCAAATCGTCAAATAAGATGATAATAAATGTTAATTTGCATTATATATATAAAAAAAAAACTTGCGTGAAAGGATCTTTATCAATGCTAATGTGTACCTAAATTATAGGGCAAAAAGCTGGCTACACCTTTCGACAACTTACCAACATTTTTTAATCAAGAAGTTTTTCATACTAAGCAAGATGAAAGTACTGCAACTTTGCTTCTAAAAAAAATTTCAAACTCCTTAAATTTTGACTCTCGAACAGCATAGAAAACACGGCAAAATCGCAATTAGAGATGAGAGCGGATCGAATTGGAGTTTTCTTAGGTAGGACTGATCGAATTGGAGTTCCTTTAGGTAGCCATTGTGGGAATCACTAGCAGAAAAGAAAGATTTTGTTGATACAATATTTGAATATTAAATGAGTAAACTAATGTTCCACAATTAGTAAGCTTTGGGCTTTACACTATGAACCGGAACTCACATGGGTTGCGAACGAAATTGATTGAAATATGTTCTTTTTCAGTACTGGACCTCTAGGATGGAGTTAATGGAGACAAGTGATTCCATTTCTAGACTCGTAACAAAAGAAAATTAAATTTAACATTTCATCATTAGTGAATTCAGAGCTATAATAATCTCTTGAATAGTTTAAATGTAAGCTTTTAAAATGCTTATCACGTTTGATAATTTAGGGTGTATGTACATGGCATGAACTTCAGGATTAAAAGATATAGAAAGTCAAATACTAATGGCGTGTAATAGCTTTCATTGCCAGCAATCTATATATGTTTGTGCACCTAATTAAGGTTTTGAATATCGTATCGGTTTTTCTATTAATACGGTACATATTAGTACTGGTTATATACCGAATACTGTATCAGATTTATCGTATCTATCAATACACACACTTGTACCGGTCGGTATTAGCCAATATGGCCGGTATGGACCGACATTTAGAACGATAAAATATTAAATGTGTCTAGTATTATTTTTACGCTAAAACGATATGTACCAGACAATATTAATTAGTACGACACGGTATTGATAACCTTGCTCTTAACTTAAAATTTTGTGCCCGTCCTGGATAAAAGCAATAATATTCCCATACGTTTTTGGTGGAGCCTTGGTGGTGGGAAAAGGGGGATGGTTATTTGGTAATGGGCCCTCAGCTACATAAAGCATGTTCTCATTTTGTGCATAGAGGTTTGAGATCCTCTATTATATGTGAGTGTTCGAGTAGGATTTTTTTTAGGTGTTTTTGGATTTCAAAATTGTTATTTTGGGATTTTTAGGTGTTTGGAATGTTGATTTTGAAATTTTAATTATGAGATTCTGATTGTAGGATTCTCAAGCTTTTAGAGCCGCAATCTCAAAAGTAGGTCCGGAGTTAATTTTAATATTATAATTTTGGATTTTAAAATTTTGTTACTATTCTACCCACAATTACTCACTCATAATCTAATAATTTGATTATACTACCAAACACTTTACAGATTCATAATTTATTTTACATAATTCTACCAAATACTTTACAGATTCTGATTATAAGTTTTCAGAATCTAAAAATTGGGTAGAATAAGAGAGAGAGAGAGAGAGAGAGAGAGAGAGAGAGAGAGTGGAGGGACCTCGATTTGGCCTAAATTAGGTAAAGTTTATAGGTCATTTTTGGATGGTGATTGTCACATGATCCTTTATTTTGGTAATATGTATGTCTATATGTTTGTATATGCAAGTGGGTGAAAATTCAAATACTAGAAATATAATCACTTCAGTTACGACATTAATAGATTCACTATTTTTCACTTTTGATCTATGTGATCTGCAAGATAATAAATCATTAAAGGACATCGGCGAAAAAACATTCTGATGGTTAAATCAGAACTTGAATCATAAAGTGTAAGAAAAAAAATGATGTGAACAAGTTGATCAGATTTCATTTCAGAAAATAATTTCATTAAAATGATAATCGAATTATAGAATGAAATTACAATACAGATTCGGAACATATAATACAATACCTAACCGAGTCCTATGTATCACAGTTCCCTTAAAACAGATTCGTCGCCTCCCGTAGGTGTTGGAGGATCGCTCCGACTCCTGTCTCCTAGGGTAAAACGGCTTACTCAGTCGATGAAACACCTCTCAATCGACCGCTTGTCGAACTAACTGTGTTTGTCTCTCTCTCCGTAAAAACCACATGGAAATCATTCGATCTCCCAAATAAGGAAAAAAGATTCACTATATATAGAATCCTAAAACTTTTGAAACCGTTAGAATCATAAAGAAAGGGATTAATAGGATCATTGATGGACATAAATAGCGCTATTGATGGATATCAACATGGCCATGAATGAGTTGTAATCATTGAGACTTTTCGGTTGCCTCGTGAGACCCTCCGGTATTCCAAATTTATTCACAACCCTTTCAAATTTTCAACATAAAGAACTCTCAAATGTATGTATGTAATTACCATGTATCATGTGCTGGTTTATGTGACTCCTAACCTTTATTTATAGATTTTCATCCTCCAATCAATTTGTATTCTACCTGATTTCTAATTCATTATTAGAAAAATGAATTAGAAATGTCATTTAATTGGCCACTAACGAGATAAGTTTGATTTGAACTCTCTAGAGACTTATATTCTACTATTAGAACTTCATTCAACCTTAAACTCCTCATTTTAAGTTGAATTCGTTCCTCGTGCTTATCTAATCAGAACCTCCCCTAAAATACCCAGGGTCCAGTCTCATCTTTAAACATAACTCAACTAACTGCCTTTCTAAGGTTGGCCAAACTACCAACTGTCTTTCTAAGGTCGGCTAAATTATAATGACCTCGACATCATGCACGTGAGGAAGAATATCCTCTTGCCGAGCTCATCAACATATTCATAATTTAATTCGAGAAAATTTAAATATTCTCTATTTAAATTTTACCTCCTCCAATTGCCCCGACAGTTTGTTTGCTTCTAGTGATGGCATTTTTCTCCAATCAGATGGATATTCAAGTCGTAACTGAAGTGTTTTCTCAAATTAAAACCGATTTTTCTCCGTGAACATATTTATAGAGGAGGTAAATGGATATTCGCTCGGTACAGTTCAAATACAATTATAGGTTATGTCACACCCTCGATTTTAAATGATAAAAAAAAACATTCATATTTAGATAACAACCTACTAATTTTGAAAATATACTCCTAAATTATCACTTTTCGATTCAAAGTAAATTCATAAAATTTCAAACTTTACAATCCCAAAAGGGCATTCCCGGCCCGATAACAAAAATAACAAGTTAAAGTATTACAGATGTTTCGAATTTGAGTACATGATTCAATAAAAAGGAAGTTACTTTACATCTTTTAAATAATATAAGTCTAGAAATGATACATAAATCCTGTCATGTCGTTTCTTCAAAACATACACCCAAGCAAGTCCAACTCATGTTTCCGAACCAGCACCTGAAAGAATGAAGGGGTGAGCTACAAAGCCC
>JABCMJ010024777.1:0-28132 GCA_014822125.1 Arbutus unedo | reverse complement strand
GGAGATGTGCTAATTATATGACGTCTAGCCTCCGATAAGAGATGTACTAATTAGATGAAATCTAGCCTCCGACGAGAGATGTGTTAGTATGTGACGCCTAGCCTCCAACGGGAGATGTGCTAGTCCTAGCCACCATTGGGTGATGTGCTAGTTGGGATGTGACATATAAAATTGGTATAGATATCTCTACTGGACTTTGTAGCTCACCCTTTCATTCTTTCAGGTACTGGTTCGGAGACATGATTTGAACTTACATGAATGCATGTTTTGAAGAAATTGCACGATAGGAGTTATACATCATCTTTAAACTTTTTTTTTTTAAGGATGTAAAGTAACTTCTCTTTTGTGGGATCATGTACTCAAATTTAAAATATTTGTAACACTTTAACATGTCATTTTGGTTATCGGGTCGGGGGTGCCCCTTTTTGGGTTGTAATACTTGAAATGTATGGGCTGATTTGGATTCTGAAAAAGAATGATTTGGGAGTATTTTTTTTAAATTGGCAAGTTTAATTTAAAATGTGAATATTTTTATTATTTAAAATCGAGGGCATGACACCGTGTCATTATAGTGTCTGTGTACTGGGATTTTCTAGTCGTCGTCTATTTGTTGTTCGCTAGAACTGGGGTTTTCTAGTTGTCGTCTACTTGTTGTTCGCTAGCCAAATCGTGTCATTTTTCTCGTAAAATCTAGCTGTTGTGGAAGTGTGTTTAGGAAGTATTTTGGTGTGGACACTATGTATGAGAAAACATACTCTTCGGGAGCACAACGGTGGGATGTGACGTATGAGAGCCAACGATCAGGAACGTAGTCATCGGGAGCACGCTTGGTTGGGAACTTTATTGGACAAGAACAACATTATAGAAATCTTTTAATATGACACGACATGCGGTCATGATCGGTGGTATATGATTTGAAAATCGAGCACTTATGGATAATATTTGAGCACTTGTATAACATTTGAAACTTTGATGATACTTGGGATTTGACTAGACAGACAACACTTGAGTTTTGAGTTGACAAAAAATACTTGAGGATCCACTATTAGACATAGATTATTATGTCACTACTTTACTTTATTTTACTCTCGTACTCACATATCACTGCTTCCGTATAAATTGTGCAAAACATATCATGTTTCATCTTTTTATACTGCCATAAACATTAAAAAATGAAATTTAAGAGGAGTGTAATTTATTGAGTCTCATAATTCATGGTGCATATTTCTTTGATATTGACATTTCACGTCAGGTACTGCAGAAGTAGGCCCAAAATTCCTGTTTGTCAATAACACAATAGATTGAAGAATTCCTTGAACATTAGTTACATGAGGTAGATGCTTTGTATTAATCATTTAAATAATATTTTGAAACATATCTCACTTTTTTGTCGGATTTAATTTTCTATCTCAAATGATGTACTAAATAAACTTGTGACTTTTTCTTTATTTATAAAATGATAAAATATCTTGAAATTTGAAAATTCTTTTATTAACATGTTCGAAAATCATAGTGTTACATGTGATTTGACCTATAAATAGACCACGAATTTAGTCTTGTAGCTTATCCAATTTGGCCACTTTCTTTGAACTCTCTCATATTATAAGCATTTATATTAAGTATTGTTATTATGCAGAAACATAAACAATACTAAGTGGTTTTTGGTTTATTTTTCACTACGCGTCAAATATTTCGTTCGTCTCCGTTTATGCAAACGTACTCGAAAAAAATATAAGTTCGAATTTCGTTGTATCTTGAAGGTAGATTTGTTCTAACTTAGTGCACACCATCTTGTGGGATTAAATACTATTTTTAGAAAAGCGATACTATAACGCAACTCAAAGTACCATTTGTTTTGTAGTTTTATAGCAAACTCCATCATCAATATTCAATTCCAAAGCAAGTTTTTCACCAACAAATATTAGTAGTTAAATTATTATTTTTTTGGAGTGAAGAATAAAACATATTGAATGTAAGTTTTCTTTCTTCACACTTGGACTCCCTCCGGAGCCAACTGACACCCCTCCAAAATTCAAAATTGCAATACTAAGAATACATATGTTCCGAATACATTCAGACACAGATGTGTTCAAAATTGTAAGATGCACAAGGCCCCACGTGCATCTAATGGTTTAAGACATAGCTGTATCCAAATGTTTCAGAACATGTGTTCCTAGACTTTTTGAATTCAAAACCTAGGTCCTTTCACTGTATGTAAAGTCCATTGTGCATTGCAACTACTCTAGGAAGTTTTTTCATCACCTTGATTGTTTACAAGTTGTCCTCTGGTTGATCAATTTACAAACAGTTCAGTTTCCTTAGACCTCAGATGTGCTTCTTCAAATAATGTCATTCGACTAAAATAACTTGGGAAAAAGCGAAAATTAATGAAATAAAAATCGCAGGTGCCTACAAAAGCCAGCTTTTCGATAACATGATGCCACAAGAATTGCACAACATAGGATATGACAATTACAAAAAAGAGCAGAAGCAGGAAAGTGTCGTTTTCTTGCTATAAGATCAGTAGTAGTCTAGCAGAAAATCAAATTGATGAGTGTTGGTATCCCTGAAGCATAATTGTAACGAGAGAAATGGACAGTTAATTTCTCTATTACTAATACGAGTTGATCAAGCTCTTATCAACGGTTAATTTTTCTTTTAATAAAAAAAAAAAAATATGACCAATTTTTTATCGACTTGATTTTTTTGCATGAATAATAAACACGTCTAAATTTAAAAATTTAACGATTTAAATAGTGAAGCGAAACAGTAAACATATTCAGTTTTCTCTTATAATGTAAATGCACAACCACAGATATACATGTATTACACTGTATGGCATCATCCTGTAATAGGAGGAGACACATGAAAATTGATATTGAGAAAGAGGAGCGAGTACATACCCTTGGATTTCAAGAAATTGGGTCCTAAGATCGTCCCCAACCCCAATTGCATCCAATACCCGCCACCCATTCTTGAACAGTGTGAGTGAAGTTCCACCCCTCCGCAGCGACTCCCCCTGTTCCAACACCACCGACCTAACTCCCAGCCTTTTCATTTTCACATCAAAACACAACATCATCAACAAAATCAAATAAAAATAAAGGGGAGGTGGTTGCTATTCCAGCTAACCTCCAACCCTAGCTGTAATCTCACTAAACTATCGCGTCATAAAATAAAAAATGTCTTCAGGAAGAAAATGAAACAAACATAAATTTAACAATTTTTTACGCTTTGAGGATCCCAACTTAACCTGTGAAGCGAAACAGCTGTGGCAAGGCCAGCGATTCCCGCCCCAACAATGACTATATCTTCTTCCTTCTGATGAGTAGCTCCAGCGCCGGAGATTGATACACGGATGGGTCGGGTTCTGGTTTGTAACCGCGATGAGTAATGGGTTGTTTTGTGAGTGAGTGATGGCGATGAAGAGGAGGATGAGAGAAGTGAGTGGAGAAGTAGAACCATAACTGAAAGGAACGGAGCGAAATTTAGAGATTTTTGGGTGGGTTTGTTTTGATGTGGTCTACGTGAAGGGGAAGAAGGAATGGGGTGGATTGGATTAATACGAGCTACTACTTACCAAGGGCCAATGCCATGGAAACAAGTGGTAGAGATTGGGCAGTCGGTCAGACTTTACCCGGGAAAGACTTGAGGGCGGGCCATGGATATTGGAACTCGGCCCAGGGAACTTTACTCCGATTCTTGATTGCTCCTTTCAAAACGAATATATCCACTTGTTTGTGTTTCGATGTTTAACTTTTAGATTTTGCAGATTGTTGTTTTTGTTTTTAGTGAGGATTTTATGTTTGGGCCATCAAAAAATCTCACCCACGCAACAGATCTGGCCTAACTTTATTATTCATAATTAAATTTTATCTTTATTTAAATTTATTTTGTATTTATTGTTTTGATTTTAATTTTTAATAAATAATAATTTTTTCAAAAAAAAAAAAAAAGTCACTATATACGACGAATAAGCACAAAAAAATTCTGTACTTTTATTATTTTTGTCTTTTCTGAATTTTTCTCAAATTTTGTTCATTATTTATAACTTTTTTGAAACCTCTCGTCGAGACGAACCAATAATCTACAAAAAATTGATGAAAAATAAAAAATTACAAAAAAAATTCAAATAAGGACGAAACAGTAATCAAGTTAGGTCAAACTCAGCCAGAATAACACTTCAAAAAAACATTCACTCTACATCTATATAACAAAACACATCAGTTTTTTCAAATTATATGCTCACAAACTATTCTCTCCATCCCGGTTTGGTTACCCAATTTTGACATGCGTGCTATTTAAAGAATTGTTTACACTGACTGATTAATAATGTTTTAAATAATTATGAAAATATTATTTAATAGAACTAATCGAGATATATCAAACAAGATCCATATTGAATATAAAAAGAATTATAAATTATAAATTAAAAAATATAAATTATTTTTTAAGAGGTTCTAAATAGTAAAAGTGGACAAACTAATTGAGACGAAGATAGGAACTTCTTCCAACTTTCATTGGTTGAGATTAAGTCTGAATTTTGAATCAATGGCTGTGATCATTTTGCTCAATTCCAATTCCCCCCAAAAAATGTCATCTCAGGGCAAAGAGGTCAGTGTTTTCTAGTACATCAAAGAGGACAGTAAAGAGGCAATTTGGTGAACCAACCTTTGCACACACCCCTCTCTCTCTCCTCAGTGAGCAACGGTGAATTTTTCATCAAAATAGGTATTTTTTGGAAACTAATCAGCGAAATAGGATAGTTCTGAAACTATTCTTAAAAATAGAGCAAAACATCATAAATATTGGCGCCCTTAGATGACATGGCAAAACAGTTCCAACATGGACTTCTTGTACGTTAATTTGTGTGGCGTATTGTATTGTACGCCATTAATATTATCGTTTTGTGTAAAACGCCAATCACTTTGGGTTTTGGGTTTGTATGCCTATGGTAGTGGCGTATTATGGCAATCCTATGTATACTGCTTAAGAGACAAGCCTATTGTCCCAGTGTCATTTAAAAAGCAAAGATGTCTGACCCATTGTCAAGATAGTTAGCCGAACATAGGTCATCAAATAGATTGCCTCTGTCTTACATGAGTGGTTATCAGGGAGACCACACGGAAAGGAACCGAATAATAGTTTGACAGCGCAGTAGTCCGATCCCTAGCAGCAATGTTGATGCAAGAGAAGACCACAGATGTCTACCACGTTTGGATTACAGCTTGGCAAATTACGATCGGTGGGGAAAACGAGTTTTTGTGGAGCCGATAGTTCAATACAATGTTGCGAGTGACGTGTATTTTATGGTTGATCGGAATCAGACCTCATACGAGGACAAACTTGTGAGTATACTGGAATTGCCTAATTTAATTATTGAGCGTAATAAGCTAGAAGTGAAGCGTAGAAGTTTCTTTGCAAATGTTCCCAAAGCATTCTTGATGGAGATGATTTTAGGTAGGAGAGAAAACATCCTTCGCGAAGAAGTTTGTCGGAGGTTGCACGTTGAAACTCGTGTTATGTACCGACGGGTAATGCGTCAAGGGTTGATAAAGGATGCCATTAGAGATGCGGAGAGAAATGGTTATGACCTAATGCCATTGATTAGGAGTATTAGAAGGGACCCTAAATACCAGTCTGTAGAGTCTGGAATCCAAATTAGATTTCTCCAGTTGATACAACGAACCCTTTGATTATCTTGCAAAATACTCAATACTAAATTAGTGCCGAACGGAGTGAGATCTCTGGCGGGCACTTCGACGATCAAGTTAGACTCAAATAAGAACGAAAGCCACTTGAAAGTAGTTTTAGCGCGAGTGTGTCTATACCTTAGAATATTTATAGTGTAGAGAACCAACCGCCTGCCATAGGCTTCGGCTGAGAAAGTGCTCTCGTGGTCCAAAAACCACAGAGGCGCTGTCACGTGTCCCACATCCGTGCGAATCGAGCGGGCATACCCGCACGTTCTCTCGAAAAGCGGAGAACACGTTCCCACGTGCAAAGGCCGAGCGTAGAACAATAGGCGCTTCGGCCGAAAGGCGAAAGATGCAGTGTTAATCCAAACGACGATGCCGAGCGTTAATATGCCGAGGATTGGTGCCGAGTGAAACACCATGAGACCGAACGGCCGAGTTCCAATGTTGATCAAAAAGGGCATTCGGTCCACAAGCTGAAGATCCATAGCGTTGCTTTTGGGCCTAGCCGAACTTGAGCTGAGCATGAGTGAGCCAAGGATTGGTGCCGGGTGAAACACCATGAGACCAAACGACTGAGTTCCAATGTTGATCAAAAAGGGTGTTCGGTCCACAAGCCGAAGATCCATAGCGTTGCTTTTGGGCCCAACCAAACTTGGGCCGAGCAGGAGTGAGCCAAGGATGATCATGGGCCGAAGGTCCACTGTTGTGTATTTTGGCCTACTACAATAGCCCCTCAACTACTCCATATCAAGGCTGATGATAGGAGGGGTTGATTTTCCGAAAGCCGGAACCAAACATTACCGAAGTCACAGGTCTACTGACGTCGAGCCATATCAACCATCAGCCCCAGAGAGGCTGCCACGCCTCGCTTGATCCAATGGTCAGAAATGAATCGCTTCGATTCTCGCGCCTTGATATGAATAAAGCGTAACTCGGAGAGAGAACAACTTTTCCCTTTTCTCTCTCTAGATTTTCCAGAGCTTTTATCCTTCGTTCGTGGTTTCAACAAAATTCATCTTGATCATCAGATTTCCATCTACAGTTCCTTAAACAGGTATGGCTAATAGATCTCTCTTGTTTTCTGGTGATGAGCCACTGTTGTTACGTGTTTTGAATACATTTGAAATGCATTTCTCTAGGTTTTAGCATAGGACCGGTTTCCAGTTTGTCGCCTTATCTCGACTTAGTGGCCGAGGGCCCGGTACATGGTCGAGGGTCCCACGCTTGGCTGAATGCACCCTAGACCATGGTTGAGGAGTCACACCTTAGTAACTTTTTAACACCTGTGCACTTCTTAATAGGATGTCCGAGCCCAAAGTGGATTTAGCCCAGGTGCTGTCTTTCGACGCCGAAGAACCCGAGCCAAGTGGTTCGTCAGGATTGCCGAACGTCGAAGTGATGCCGCAAATGGGCAAGAACCGTTATACACGCTTCTTCGACGATCTTGAAAGCCTCGCCGACTTTCGCCAAACCTATGGCATCCCTGACAATGTGTCCATTAGTTTAGTTCGGCCAGACGAGAGCCCCATCATGGATGAGTTTCAAATCATTCTTCCTCTTATGGCGATCATCAAAGGGGGAGTGCGGTTCCCCTTCCATCCGTTTCTCTGGCAGGTGTTGAACACCCTTGAATTGACCCCTTCCCAAGTTACCATAAAATTTTACCGCATAGTAATGGGGGTCATCGAGTTGAAGGAGAGGTATAACCTGACCTTCGAAGTTGAAGACCTGTTCGGCCTTTACTTTGTAAGTGAGAATAAGTTCTCCAAAAGGAAGTACCTTGGCTGCAGGGCCGAGCAAAGGAAACTGATCAGGGGACTGTCAAACTCTGACAAATATGCGAACGACTTCGTCGTTGTCCACAGGGAGTTTGAGTTCGTCCTCGGTGAGTATCGGTTCCACCCAATCCCTAGGGTGATCAGATATGCATGTAAATGTCACATATGTTCGGATCTTCTTGTTCTATTCGGTATTCTGTCTTCGATTGTTTTAACCATTCCACTGTTTCGCTTGGCAAGGACGAAGGTAGTGTCACAACTGAAGAACCGAGCATCAAGAGCAAGGATTGACCGAGCGCTTGCTATCCGAAGGAGGTATCGGGACTGCACAATACTCCTTGGGTACGTCGACTCATATCGGTTGAAGCTCAAAGCACGAGGGGATTCCAGCAGCAGCAGTGAGAATAACGTGAGCGAGAGAGGCTCACACGACCCAAAGGCAACGGCAGGACATCACACTCGAGGTTTATCCGAAACTTCAGGTCAATCGCGCGCTAGCTCTCCGCTCGGCATCATTCGTGAACCGAGAGAGGGGAGTACGCCGGACACCGTCATTTTCGTGTCTTTAGCTACTGCCACCTTTGAATTCTTCTCGGGTTGTAGTCCGTCTGTCAGTGTTAGTGATGCGGAGCTAAGAGAGCTATTTGCAGAGATCGATCAGATGTCGCGCAAGGTGAAGAAGGCTCCGACTCTGAAATTGGAGACTGGCCCCTCTGCCGGGCCAAGCAAAGAGCAAATTGATCCTAGAAAGAGGAAGGGTGTTGAGGAGTCCAACCAGTAAAAAAGGAAGCAGAAGAAGGGGGACGCCCGACCGGTGGAGATGGGCACACAACAAAGTCGTCCTCTCCCATCTCTCCTTTCCGACAGCAGCTCTGGTGGTTGCCAGAATTGGTATTCGGGATCCAGCGGTTCTTCCCCCACCGTTCGAGCCCAAATTCATGTTGGCCGATCGGCCCCTAACCATCGAGGATTCGATGGATACAACTCGGCACGCAGCTTTCGCTTTGGCCGAAGGTACTTTGTTGCCCAAAGATGCTGATAACCTGCTGAAGAATTTGGAGGCGACATTCTCCGAGCTGGCGAAGCTTACTGTGAAGGTACAGTCATCTGTACTTGTTGTTCCTCTATCGTCATCGTAGTTTCAACTCTCATCCTTTACCTAATATTGTATATTTGTAATGTAGTCCTGCCAGCACCTTGTTTCGGTGAAGGCCGGGTTCCTTAGGAGTGCAAACCAGACCCGGTCCCTCCGAGCACTTCACAAGAAGGAGCAAAAGGAGAAAGCTCAAATGAGAGAGGAGCGGAACATTGCTCAGGCTGCGGTTGCCGAGGCCGAGGAGAACGCCAAAGCACTGGCTAAAGCCCTCGATGACAAGGATGCCGAAATGTCCAAGAAGGTGGATGGGGCAGACTCCAAAGGTTACGATGATGGATATGCCGAGGCCGAGGGGAAGTATCAAAAGGAGATGGAGAGGATCAATGCCGAATTGGCTGATTTGCTGCAGAGCACTTTCAGAAGTGGCTGGCTCCTTGCACTGAAAAAGGCTTAGGTGCCAAAGGGGTCCTTATTGTACGAGAATATTCCTCACTACACTGAGTCTGCTGCCCCTGCTGAATCCGCAATCGAGCCCCCGGCTTAGCTTCTGTCCCCAGCCGGACACTCTGTCCTTCCTGATGCTGCCAAAGCTGTTGAAGACCGAGCCTCGGTGTCTGACGAGAGGGTCATTGATCCACCAGCTCATGAATGAGCTCGGGTTATGTAATAGCTATAGCTGTACTTTTGTTTAAAACTTTGTAGTAACTGAAATTTTATTTTTAATGCATTTTGGCTCATGAATTTGTTTTTAATGCTAAAGCTTGTTTCCAATGAGGTTTGTTTCTAATGATCGACTTTGCGGCTGGGTAGTGACTAAGTTATAGGTGTAACGGGGAATCGTGAGCGATCATGAGGGAATGGCCGGGCGTTATCCACGAGAAAGTGGCACATTGCCGGGCGTGAAAACTTAGGATAAAGTTTTAAAAAGTTTCACATGTAGGTAACCAGACATAGGCTGGTGTGTAGTGTTCAGCACATCGACCGAGTATTTTGACTTTGAACGTATGTTGTCAGATACTGTTGCCCCCTGAGTTAGAGTCAAGCGGTGAGTTGGCAGCTGGGCTGTGACTTGGATGTAACAGTGCGGAACTATGAGTGCACGTAAGGGAGAGATTGTGCTTTAATCAGGAGAGGTTGGTACCTGACCGAACTCGAAATGCTCGGAGGAGTGTGCTCATATGTAGGTCACCAGACGTAAGCTGGTGTTCAGTGTTCGGTTGTCTGACTAAGAACAGAATGAAGACAATGTTTTCAATAAACGAAATGTTATAATAATAGGTCGTACAATGAATAAGAAATTGACATCAGTGGAGGCCCAGGGCTGCACTGTCTAGAAAGAAAATTCAAAAATAAAGAACTGGTGAGTACTTCGCTTAGCCCCGGGATCTTGTGATAGTATTTTCTCAAATTGTGGGCGTTCCAAGGCCGGGGAACAGGGGTCCCGTCCAGGTTTTCAAGTTTGTAAGAGCCGACGCCGGCTACCTTGATCACTCGATAGGCACCTTCCTAATTGGGACAAAGTTTAGTTGTCCATTTTGCGCCAACTACCTTCCGGAGGACGAGATCATCCGGTTTGAATGATTTGGGACGAACCCTTGTGTTATAACCCTGGGACATTGCCTGTTGGTATGCCACAATTCGAATTTGAGCAACTTCCCTCTATTCTTCGGCCTCATCCAAAGCAGCTAACAGTGCTTTATCGTTTGTGTCTGGGTCGAATCCCTCCGTTCGAATGGTGGGGAGGCCAGATTCAAGAGGGATAACAACTTCCATGCTGAAGCCAATGAGAACGGTATTCGGCAAGTTGATCGGCGTGGTGTTGTTTAGTATGCCCAAAGGACGATGTAGAGTTCTTCAACCCATCTGCCTTTGGCTGCTGGTAGTCGTTTCTTGATCCCGCTGAGCACGATTTTGTTCAAGGCCTCGGTTTGGCCGTTGCATTGAGGGTAAGAGGGTGTTGAATTGAAGAATCGTATCATGTGCTCGGTGCAGAAGTTGGTAAATAGATCCTCCACGAACTGTGTGCCATTGTCGGAGATAAAAGCGTAGGGGATGCCAAACCTTGAAATGATATTTCGTCAAATGAACCGCTTGACATCCTTGTCCTCGATTGTGACCAAAGGCTCAGCCTCCACTCATTTAGTGAAATAATCGATAGCCGTAATGAGAAATTTGAAACCGCCGGGTGCCACAGGGAATTTCCCGACGATGTCCAACCCCCATTGTGCGAATGGCAACGGACTGGATAAGGGGTTAAGGAGTTCGGCGGGCTGGTACAGTAGTGGAGAGAATCTCTAACACTAGTCACATTCCTTCACAAATTGATCAGCCTCCTTCTTCATGTTCGGCCACCAATAGCCTTGAGTGAGGGCTCAGTGAACCAGCGATCGTCCCCTAGAGTGGTAGCCACAACTGCTAGAGTGCAGTTCACGAAGGACGGCTTCTGTCTGTGTCGGATGTACGCAAAGAAGATAAGGTGCCGAGTAGGCCCTTTGGTAGAGCTTGGCTCCCGGTCCCAACCAGAACTGAGCAGTTTTGTGGACAACTTTGTGTGCTTCTTTTCGGTTCTCGGGTAAGGTTTCATCTTTGAGATATGCCATGATGGGGTCCATCCAACTAGGGCCCTGTGAAAGGTAGTTGACCTCAA
Source organism: Arbutus unedo (assembly GCA_014822125.1). NCBI lineage: Eukaryota > Viridiplantae > Streptophyta > Magnoliopsida > Ericales > Ericaceae > Arbutus > Arbutus unedo. The sequence goes on along the minus strand of JABCMJ010024777.1, from coordinate 16,912 downwards.
CGGGAGCTACCGGCTTTTCAATGTTGGGCACTGGGAGGACGTTAATTGAGACAGTCCGCTACCCACCAGCATCTATGGCCGAAGCAAGGCCTGCTAGTGCGTCGGCATGGGCGTTTTGTTCTCGAGCAACCTGATCCAAGGTGAAACCTTGGAATCGCTGAGTAAGTTGGTGAAACGCCGTGACGTAGTGGGACATCCGTTCGTCTCGAGCTTTGTAGTCCCCAGATAGTTGGTTGACTACTAGCTGAGAGTCACTGTAGGCGTTGTGTTCGGCGCCCAGGGCTTCGGCGAAACGGAGTTCGGCAAGTACAGTTTCATATTCGGCTTCATTGTTGGAAGCAACAAATTCGAGATGGATGGCCAGCTCGTGGAGAATTCCTTTTGGCGAGATAAGAACAATTTCGGCCCTTGAGCCATGGTTGTTGGAAGAGCCATCCACGTACATCCCCCAGAAGTTACCATGGAGGAGTCGCCAAGGTAACAGTTCGACTGACTCCTTGTTCGATAATTGGCTAGTACCGTTAGTGTTAGGCGTGAATTCAGCAATAAAATCAGCGAGGACTTGGCCTTTGATCGCCGACCTCGACTTGTATTGAATGTCGAAATTAGCCAGTTCCATGGCCCATTTTGAGATACGATTAGAGAGATCAGCCTTGCGTAACAAGCTCTTCAATGGATGTTCGATTAATACCGTAATGGGGTGCGCTTGGAAGTACGGCGCGAGCTTTCGGGATGCAGAGACGAGCGCCAATGCGAGTTTCTCTAAGGGTAAATATCTAGTCTCAGCATAGGCTAGAGTTTTGCTCGTATAGTATATGGGGAGATGTGCTCGGTCCTCCTGTCGTACGAGAACCGAACTCACCGCGTGTTAAGATACAACCCGATAAATGAATAGAGGCTCCTTTTCTCTCGGCGTAGTCAATAGTGGTGCTGAAGACAAATAGGTCTTTAAGTCCTGCAATGCTTAGGCACATTCCGGAGTCCATGGAAAATTTCTTCGGCTACATTTTTTCAGTAGTTGGAAAAAGGGTCAGAACTTATCCGACGATTGACTGATGAACCTGTTGAGCGCAATTGCCATTCCGATTAGCTTCTGAACGCCTTTAATGGTATAGGGTGCTTCCAATCTGTTAATAGTGCTGATCTGGTCAGGGTCGGCCTTGATACCCTGTCTTGTGACAAGATGGCCCAAGAACTTCCCTGAACCGACGCCAAAAACACATTTCTCAGCATTCAGGTGGAGCTTGCGTTGTTTCAAAATGTTGAAGACTTCCTGCAGGTGTGTGAGGTGGTCAGCTTCTCATCTGCTTTTGACCACCATGTCATCAATGTAGGCCTCCATTGTGTCCCCGATCTATTCGCTGAACATTTTGGTGATCATTTGTTGGTAGGTTGCCCCGCGTTCTTAAGACCGAAGGGCATTACTTTATAGCAGAACAATCCACGAGGGCTGATGAAAGCGGTTTTCTCTCTATCCGGCCTGTGCATAGCGATCTAGTGGTACCCCTAGTATGCGTCCATGAAGCTGAATCGAGCATGCCCAGCCGTGGCATCCACCAGTCGGTCGATCCTCAGTACGGGGAAGCAGTCTTTAGGGCAGCCGTCGTTGAGATTCGTATAGTCTACACACACGCGCCATTTGCCATTTTTCTTCTTCACAACCACCGTGTTGGCCAACCAAGTTGGATACTGAACTTCCAGTATTGCTCCAGCTTCCATAAGGCGATCGACTTCTTCGATTACAGCATCGGTGTGGGTTGTCGCCGACCATTGAGGCTTCTATATTATCACTCGGCGAGACTTGTCAACATTGAGTGAGTGGCAGATAAATTCGGGGTCGACCCCGGCATCTCATACGGTGTCGAGGCGAACACCTCCCTATTTCGTTTGAGAAAACCGGCCAATGCTTCCCGTTCGGTAGACGATAAGGTGGATCCCAACAGAAAGGTTCTGTCAGTGTTTGAGTCGTCGGCCGGCACGATAATTAGGTCCTCAATGGCCTTATCTACGGCTGGCATGCCGACGTCCTCCAGTATGGGAACATCTGGCACTTCTACCCATTGGATTTGTCCTGGGCAGACCTTGCTCTTGATCGCCATTACGTAGCACTTTTTGGCAGCCAATTGATCGCCTAAAACTTCTTCCGGCCCCCATGTCCCGTTGAAGCGGAGGACTTGATGATAAGTGGAGGCTACGGCCCCGAGCTTAAGCAGCCATACACGGCCAACAATAGCGTTATATGGGCTTGGTACGTCTACGACCATGAACTCGACCTCCACTGTTTTAGAGCCGGAGCAGATCAGAAGCTTTATCTTGTCGAGTGGCCATACTAGAGCTGAGTTGAATCCCACCAACGGTACTTTAGTAGGTTCAAGGTCGGTATCTTTCAAGTGGAGGGTCTTGAATAGGGAGTAATACATGACCTCAGACGAACTCCTTTGGTCCACGCGGATTCGGCGGACCAAGGAGTTACCGAGGGTGAGAGAGACGACTAAGGCGTCGTTGTGCGACGTTTGGAGGCGTTCCAAATCCTGGTCGGAGAACGAAAGGCTACTTTTGGAATGGTTATCTGGATGCGGACGCTTGGCGTCCGAGCTTACTGTCATAACCTGTTTTCCAATAGCCACCCGTTTTATCTCATCTCAAAGGCTCTCCTCCGCAGCTGTGTCCACCATCCCATGAATGACGTTGATCACCCTGAGCTCACCACTGTGTTCTTTCTCAGGATCTGATTGAGGTTCGGCTCGTGTCTTTTCTTCGTCTACATACTCGTTGAGGTGCCCTGTGATATCAACCTCTCAAGGAAGTCCTTCCACGCTCGGCATCTTATGGTCAGATGGCCCTTCTGCCTATGGTAGGAGCAGCGGTAAGGAGAGTCCGGCGTTTTTCGAAGATCTCCCAGTGGCCTCCTTGGCCACTCAAAGTATGGCTCGTGCTGAATCTTCTTGAGGATCTCGTACGTCGGGATTTTGAAAATTGTCTTCACGGTAGCAAACTCATGAGGGCAAGGGCCCTTCTTTCTACTGGAGGCCACCATGTTCACACCTTGGCGCCCCCCGTTTTGTGTATTTCGATTCCCATCCCCCTGACAGGGGTGGTTTTGTTCGGCCTAACGCCGTTCAGTCTGAGCCTCCTCCAATCGGCAATGATTATCGATCGACCCCATGAGGTTGTCCATGTCGGAAGGATTGGGCAACATAAGATCTTCGAACAGTCTTCTCCTGTGGTCCAAGCTAAGCTTGAACGAGGTTACGGCAATGGCTGGATCGCAACCTTTTATTTCATTGAAGAGTTCCCAATACTGAGCTGCATACTGCCTGAGAGACTCATTGGCCGACTTTCGTAATGTGAAGAGGGAATCGACACCCTTCTTCTATCTGCTACTAGTGACGAACCGAGCCAAGATGGCAAGGGAGAGGTCCTTAAAGGAGGAAATGGATCCCTTCAGTAGTTTGTCGAACTAGAGGAGTCCAATATCTCCTAAGCTGGAAAGGAAGAGCTTGAACATCAAGGCGTCGTCAGAGGTATAGAGAGACATCATCTGTCGAAAATACACCAGGTGCTGATAAGCACCCGTCTTTGGGTCATATTTAGTGAATTTTGGAGGATTGAAACCGCGCAGAGGACAGACCCCCTTGATCTCTCTTGTGAAGGGGGAAGAGATAAGCTGGTCGTGTATGATGTCGCATTGTGATCGGGCCTGCTGAATTTCATGTTCAGCTGGACCCTCTCGCCTGATAGTGAGATGTGGCCTAAGATCTTGCCCACAATGGTACCGAGGGGAATGTTCTCAATAATTACGGCGCCGAGGGGATCGGTCCCTTCGTTCCCTATACCTTCTATCCAGCTGAGTTTCATGGGTGGGGGTGACATTTGAGGCAATAGTTGGTGGAGAATACGACTGGGTGCTGCTGACTGGCCGAACCCCAACCGTTTGTGAACCAAGATCTGCCGAACTCCACGATCAACATCTAAGCAATGTTTAGGTGGGGGAGTGCGGACCCATTCCCGATTGCGTGCCTCGTCGAACCTTTCTACTTCGGCCTCGACTCCTAAATGCACGAGAGCTGGGCGCTTTTGCCATTCTCTTCGCTCGGGAGAGCGTGTTCGATAACGCCTGTGTCGCCGAGCATGTGACGCTTCGCCGTTCTGGGAAGGCGTTATCGCAAGTTTGAGCTGCGCCACCTCCTCCCTAACCAATTGGAGGAGCTGGTCTTTTTCTACTAACCGAGCTTCTGTGGTCGCCAAATTGTGGAGTCTGGAATCCAAATTAGACTTCTCTAGTTGATACAATGAACCCTGTAATTATCCTGCAAAACACTCAACACTAAATTAGTGCCGACCGGGGTGGGATCTCCGGCAGGCACTCCGACGATCAAGTTAGGCTCAAATAAGAACGAAAGCCACTTAAAAGTAGTTTTAGCGCGAGTGTGTCTGTACCTGTTAGTGGAAGTGCCTTGGAATATTTGTAGTGTAGAGAACCAACCGTCTGCCACAGGCTTCGGCTGAGAAAGTGCTCTCGTGGTCCAAAAACCACGGAGGAGCTACCACGTGTCCCACATCCGTGCGGATCGAGCGGGCATACCCGCACGTTCTCTCGAAAAGTGGAGAGCACGTTTCCACGTGCAGAGGCCGAGCATAGAACAATAGGCGCTTCGGCCAAGAGGCGAAAGATACAGTGTTAATCCGAATGACGATGCCGAGCGTTAATATGTCGAGAATTGGTGCCGGGTGAAACACCATGAGACCGAATGGCCAAGTTTCAATGTTGATCAAAAAGGGCGTTCGGTCCACAAGCCGAAGATCCATAGCGTTGCTTTTGGGCCTAGCCGAACTTGGGCTAAGCAGGAGTGAGCCAAGGATTGGTGCCGAGTGAAACACCATGAAACCGAATGGCCGAGTTCCAATGTTGATAAAAAAGGGCGTTCGGTTCACAAGCCGAAGATTCATAGCGTTGCTTTTGGGCCTAGCCGAACTTGGGCCGAACGGGAGTGAGCCAAGGATGATCATGGGTCGAAGGCCCATTGTTGTGTATTTCAGCCCACTACACAATCTGACCGGAAGTTTCAAATTTTTCTGAGTAGTTAGTTAGCAATTATGTAAGTTAATATAATGCACGCCAATTATGTAGGTAATGTTGTTGTTACTAGTGTTTTTTAGGTAGCGTTAATTATGTAATTTAATGCTTTTTACGTTAGTGGAATATGATATTCCAGTTTAATGTTTGAGTATGAAGACAAATTTGTGCACTTAACTAATTATGAAAAAATATAACTCAAAAACAAGAAATACAACTATTTGTTATGGCAACATGAAACGATGAATGAAAAACTGGTGAATACATATTTCTAAATTCAACAATTGAGGTGTTTTCACCTGCTAGGCCCGGGTCCCAATCGTCTAGCAGGGCAAGTTCATCTGTTGTGTCCTGATTGGCCACATATTTTGCAAGTTTGGACCTCGAATGATTGCAACTCTTACCAGTCCATTTCATTTCTGAAGCGTCGAGTCCTTGACTTTCCCTTCCTTTTCTCACAATGCATTGGGGGGAATATGCGATCTCTGATGTAGGGTGGCCCATAGCTCATATCTCGTAGTGGATAGAATATTTGAGTACAGTATGTCTCCGGGATGCACGTAAAGGAGATGGTTCATGGACATTTTATTGCAACAAGTAATGGCGTGGGGGCAGGGGATCCTCCACTGGTTCTATTTTTGGCACGAGCATGTTTGCTGACATAGATGCACAGTCTGTTTGTGGTTTCCTTTATGCGGCATTGTCCGACTTGCGAACAAAATCACCTCGAATACTGCATATGTCCAGCTGTATGCAACCATTGTATGAAACATTGCCTTGTCGCACCACTTTTTAAGAATTTTGACTGCAAAGTCGCTGTAAACCTATCCGAGTGCCTGCTTCTTCGTAGCGATTTCTACCTTTTTGCAAAAGTATGACACACACTTGCAGAAGGTAACAATGACTGCTGTTGTTATAGGCAGATGTCTGGCATCTTTCATGACACTGTTGAAACACTTAGCAACGTTGGTTGTCATCAACCCATATCGCCTCCCACCATCAAAGGCTAATGCCCACTTCTTCCTATCCATTTTGTCAATTACTTTGCCAACTTTTTCTTCCTCTAGAGGGCGGATTCTTTGTAGCGACCTGTTGAACTTCAACACCTGAAGCTGGTTGGCGCACACCTTGACTTGGTCCCCTACTCGCTTGTTGAAATTTTGGCAAAGTTTGCCCTGACGTGATGGGAGCAATACCGATGGTACGCTCGTGGAGGTCTCCATTCCGGGTCAGTTTTTAAGTATGCCAATAGGCCAGGGTGTTTGTCTAAAATGAGGAAGAGGCACAACATGTCTGTGACATATGTCCTAATTTGTTAAAAAAACCACCCCCAAGTCTCAGTATCCTCCTTCTCCACAATGGTGAACCAAACGGAAATGATCATGTTATCTGTGTCTTGTGTGATAGCAATCATGAGCGTGTGCTTGTATTTGTCACTCATGAAAGTACCGTCTGCACACAAAACCGATCGACAATGTCTAAAAGCCTCTGAGCACGGTCTAAAAGTCCAAAACACCCTGTCGAACGGAATTCCTCCTCCCCCACGTGTTAGGCTATCTTCGGTCTGTAACCTCCACACGGTGCCCGGATTTTTTACGGTCATCTCTATGAAGAATTATCCCAACTTATCCTAGTCACCATAGAGTTCTGCGATGTCTTTTTGTTTGACTGCCAACATTTTGCATACGACGGCTCAAAATCCATGCACTCTTTCTTGATGGTTGCCATAAGGGATTTCATTTTAATTGAAGGGTCTGAGTGCACCTCGTGTCGTATACAGCTCAAGATGAAAGACACATCGAGCAGGGGGTGGTCACAGGTCATACTTGTCATGAAACCCATGTGAGGTCCATGGTATTTTGAAATTATCCATATGCCTCCCTCCTTGGGTTTCGAGTGGGCGTGTAGTCGCCATGAACACAGATCTTGGTTGCTGCACACATAAAAAGTTGTGATGGTATTTGATTCTAATACCTTAGTCGTGTGATTACGATTTACGTTGTACATTTTCACGGCACATTGTACGCCACCTTTGGAATGGAAAACAATTCCCTTGGTTAGTTCTGATACGGTGTCTCAACTGACTATGTCCATGTTCGGGAGTGTTGGGGAAGGGTCGACGATGTTTGTCCATGTGTCTTGCGTGAAAATGTGGGATGGAGGCACATACGAATCATTATCTTTATCGTCACTGAGATCAGCCTCTAGACCCACATCCACGTCCTCTTCGAATGTAAATGTTTCTGTATCACCTTCTTGTACAATGTTTGTACCTGAATGAACGACTATGCAATATGAAATAATGTATACATGTAATTGAATTATGTATAGTCGTAATGTATAATGTATACTTATCACACATAGGTTATAGTATGACCCTTACCGTTGGACCACATGGGAAACTCGTCCAGGCCTGGTGGGGATTTTTGCTGGTCTTGGTTGTAAGTCGTACCTCCTTGCATTGACTCCCAAGAAATGTCACCCGGCTCAGCGTGAACATGTCCACGCTAGGTGGAAATGTTTGGTGTGTTTGTGGCAATTTCTCCTTGAACAATTGGCCTTCATTGACGACCATCCTTCGTGACGACGAAAATCTTGGGAGTGTAACTTGAGATAGTTTGTGAAACCTCAAACATAACATCCATTGTTGCATCGTCCACGAGGTCCAAAGTTGCATATGTGTAATGGGTGTGGGGATAACTCAACACTGGATATCGAAAAGTCATTTTCATGTGTTGTCCCCCAACATCAGCTATGAATCGTATTCTATCTCTTGACTTGTCAACTCCTATTCCCCTTCCCAGTAGGTAAATTATCGTTGATCCACCCTCATATCTCAGACCATCGGCTTCATTAAATACCTTGCCACTGATGTGGACCAATATGCAATAGTAATTTGAAGTCATAGTGACACGTTGTAAGTAAAGAGGACAAAGGGTAAGTATTATGTAAAGTTGGATGATTTTTGTGTTACTGGTTTACCCATTGTAGGCTGATACCAATCCATCATATATTGTTGCTTGGACGCCATCCCTAACGGCGTTTTTATGGTGGTACGCCCATTCCTGCCAACCAAGGACCCCTGTGGCTAACAATGACCTGTAGTAAAGCAAGGTGAATTTTGCAATTGTACGCCACTGGGAAAGGCGTTTTGCTTTCAAAAAAACACCAATCCAAGTGGCGACTTTCAGAAAAAACGCCAATTGCAATGGCATTTTCTTGTATTTGAGAAAACTCCAATTCCATTTCCTGATTGTATGCCATCCCCAATGGCGTTTTTGGTTGTACGACCTCCAGTAAAGCTTGGCAAATCACAAGGGTACGCCACTAGGAATGGCATTTTGGTTGTCAACCACTAGCTTTGCACAACTTTGTAGTAAAGCTAGCCAAAGATGGCCGAATAATATTCAAAAGGTTGTATGCCAATGGGATTGGCGTCTTGGTCTACTAATTAAGAAAGTGTTTAAGTAAGATGAATTAATAATTTTTCTTATTTAGATAAAACAATCATTTCAATAAGAAAGCTTTTTAAGCAAGATAAAATAAAAATAAAATAAGTCAAAATTAAAAATTATGGATTGGTCGCAACACACTATTTGGTAACGCTTTAACGGAGATCCGACCGTCGAAATTGAGCATCGCTATTGGCCATGCGAAGTTGGACGGTCACACAACGCGCTAGAAGTATCAACGTGCCATATTAACGTTCGGATTTTCATTTTTTTGCCATCCAACTTAGCTCCGCGGTCAACCTTGGCATATATTTTATTACACTATTTTGAAGGGTTGGTCGCGGCACACTATTTGGTAACGGTTTCACGGAGATCCGACCATCGAAATTGAGCACCATTACCGGCCATGCAAAGTAGGACCGTTCCACAACGCGATGGAAGTATTGGCGCGCCATAGTAACATTCGGATTTCCATTTTTTTGCCATCCAACTTAGCTCCACGGTCAACCTTGACATATATTTTATTACACTATTTTCAAGGGTTGGTTGCGACACACTGTTTGGTAACGGTTTCACAGATATCCGACCATCAAAATTGAGCGCCATTGCCGGCCATGCGAAGTAGGACTGTCGCACAACGTGATGGAAGTATCGGCGCGCCATAGTAATGTTTGGATTTTCATTTTCTTTCCATCCAACTTAGCTCCGCAGTCAACCTTGGTATATATTTTATTACACTATTTTGAAGGGTTGGTCGCGAAGCACTGTTTCATAACGCTTTCACGGAGATTCGATCGTCAAAATTGAGCGTTGTTACTGGCCATTCGAAGCAAGACCATCGCACAACATGATGGAAGTATCGGCGCGCTATAGTAATGTTTGAATTTCCATTTCCTTGCCATCTAACTTAGCTCCGTAGTCGACCTTGGCATATATTTTATTACACTATTTTGAAGGGTTGGTCACGAAGCACTGTTTGGTAATGCTTTCACAGAGATCCGACCATCGAAATTGAGCACTGTTTCATAACGCTTTCATGGAAATCCATTTCATTTTATTGGACTGTTTTTGTGATGTGTTACGTATTTTTTTTATTAAGTTCCTTCGTTGGATGGTAATTGCACAATAAATACAATAATAGTACCATGCAATAAAATACAACAAACGTCCCAAAATGTGCCAAATACATGATCCAAAAAATACCTAATCACTCCTCCCCCTTAGAACCGGGACAAACCCTATGCCCACCAGTACCACAGATATAGGCCCTCCTCTCTCTCTGCGGCCTTGGACGTGGATCCGGGGTGGCCGAACATCCACCCACCTCCAGGTCAACCTGTGTCACGACCCTAGCTAACCCATCTAGTCCTACAACATTGTCGTCCGACCCACTACCATGATCTGTAACGTCAACGGTCGAAGTCCTATGCTTCTTAGGTGGCTGCTCATCAAATGGCATGTAGCATGCCTCAAGGGGGTCCACTACGACCGTATCTGTAAGACCTAAATGACCCAAAATACCCCAGTCCAAATCGGAGTCAATGGGGCTTAGACTTGGTCATAAAACTGTACGGTGGACGATGTCGACAAACCATCCTCGGCCGCTGTGGAAGGACTGGGGGTTGCTACAAAACCAAGAATAGTAGGTACTGTGATGGCAACACCCTCATCCGTTGGGGTCAGGTCTACTGCTACTGCAAGGGACCCTTATCGTCCACATTGTCATCGGGTCCACCAACCGGAGGAGGGGACGGAGGCTTACACTGGAGACTACGAAAGACAATAATCAAGTGAACGCCTTGAGCACCAACCGCCCTAACCTAATCAGGAGCCGGCTCAGGCCAACCAAACATTGAAAACACTGTTCTTGCAATACAAAATATAACAACAATTATAAATTAAATGTTATCAAAAAATATTAGAACAGTGAAAATGATTAATGCATTTGTCTTATCATAGAACCAACACAAGCACCCAACCGGCTAATGTACCGTCGTGTCTGCCATTCGTACCATGATCGATATGGGTCATCCAAGGGGTAGACCCCATCATCAACAACACCGACTAGCACAACACGCTACAGGCGTTGGTCCCGCTCCACTATCTCATTCGCCCTCACCCGAATCCAATCCTTCGTGTTGGCACACATGTCCTGGCCATGGGGGGGGGGGGGGGGGGGGGGGAGGAAATCCCCCCCCCCCCCCCCCCCCCCCCCCCCCCCCCAAAGCGATCGAGATGGACGGGCACTCCCTGTCTATAACCAAACTATCTCAACACCTGATCCGACTGGTGCATCTTGACTGTCGCCAAACGAATGAGAGGGACACAAGCTGTCCATACAGCTGCACCTACCCGACAAAAGTTCGGTAAACTGGCTACAAGGTCATTGTTATAAGGCTACCACTCAAACTGCACAAATGAAACAAATTAATTACAATTATAAATATATAGAACAACAACCCATGTAACGCAAAAATGCCTGGAAGTCGTCCCGCCACCTGCACCGACAAAACATTAATGTATGTGTCAAAACAAATACAAAAATGATTATTTACGATTTACATAAACATCTATGAACAACTTTGTACACATAATTAAGTACTAACCTGCATATCAGGGGACGGTCACCAGGTAGCTCCACCCTCCCTGTACGACGTGGAGACAAGTGTGGGAGCCAATCCCATGCCCACATCTGAAGTAGGATGAAGGATTCACCAACATCCTTAGACCCAATTGTGGCACCGTGGCATAACTAGTTGTATAGCACCGCTAGGGTCGCTAAACCCCAACTATAAGTGTCGGCCTCTACAAAGTCGCGTAGTAAAGGCAAGTAGCAAAGGTGCATGAACACAGCAGAATGTCAGCAAAAATCTTGCCACCCAATAGTTGTAGTAAGTATCCTCGTGTCTGTTGTGCAACAACCTTCGGTGCAGCATCCTCTGCCACCACCCCGTCAAAATTGGCCCGAAGCCATGCGATCTTAATCCTACCCCCCTTAACGCAGCTGTCGGTGGTCGAACCCCTAAAAGCTCATCGCACAATGCATCCCAAGTGTGGTTCAACCGTCCCATCACCGGCCTACCATCAACCAACAACCTTATAATCAACTCCACGTCTTGTAGGGTGACAGTAGCCTCTCCTGACCGTAGGTGGAACGTGTGCGTCCCGGGCCTCCACTGCTCTACTAATGTTGTCGCCAATTCACAATCCAACAAACGGAATGGAACCTCATGCAACCCTTGCAAACCAACCTATCAAATCAACTCGAGAACAACAGGTGAAACAGCAGCTTGACAACGAAGAAGAACCTCACAGCACCTAAACCTCCTAAGTACAAAAGAATCCATTGGGCTGCATCCTAAAAATAAAAAAAATATTTTAACAAATTTAATACTGCACTACAATATGATCGTCAATCTTCCATACAATAAAAACCAACACATCTATTACATATTTTTTGCTTACCCTGGCGGCCCATATGTCCTCAGAATGGTGCTAACGCTGTAACGTAAGCAACTTCGGCTTGACTGGACCAGGATCCATATGCCTATTACCAAAATACATACAACCCATTACACAAAATAAAAGATCGCACTGATTATTGAACAATATTTGAGTATCCATCAAAGTGGTTTTGCACTTAGAGACAATAATTTCATAACTTAAATGATGTAAGGATTCAAAGATAATGACTTAAACTCTTCATTATGTTACACATATTAAGATTAGTGGACATACACGTAAACCAATGAATTGGAAAAGGAAATTTTGCACATCGTGATGTCTAGGATCAACCATACAAAACTCAAGAAATCCAAGTAAATTAGTCTAATTTCAACTAACGAAATGGGAACATATAATCGGATCAATACTTCAAATTAAAAAATAAAATCATGACGGCTAAAACTTGACGACTTCACTTGACGACTTCACTTGACGACTCTTTAGATCACCGTCTAGGGAACCTTAAAAAAATATTGGACTTTTATAAGTTTCTGAAAAACAAAAGAAAAATAATAACGTGTGTGTGGAAACAAAATGAAAGTGCATGCATTTTTTCAAAACATTTAACATGGGAATGGCTTTGGCTTTTACCGCCATCATCTGATGGCCCACATCTTGTTTATTTAATTTTAAATTTCATGTGATGCTCAAGGACTATGTTTGATTCACAGACAAAGGAGGGTATTGAGGGGTGAAGGAATATAGGAACACATATGTTTTCTCACAAAAACCACAAAGCAATCCTAAATGCACATGTCAAATTATTCCAAAATAGATTCTTCACAAACCAACTATCGAACCTAAATTACCCCTACCTCACGACACTTATCAAAATCATGACTACAAACTAACTCAATAATTCTTGAAACTAAGTTTCTTAAAGTACAAAGTTCAAACAACAAATATGTGGTTTTCTTTTGTTACTTATACCGTGAGACTAAAGCATCTAATTAACCACAAGTGTATATAATGAACTTAACTTCCAGCTATTGGGTATATAAGTTCGGACCACAATAGATGTAAGTATACATGTTATCTGCATTATGTTTGGACCACAATAATAGTAGCATAAAAATATGGTTTCTCCCCCATCTTTCATAAACAACAGTCAAGATTGTTAAGTGAACTGCCTATGAAAACAATCTTTGGTGACGTTCAGAAAGTTCTTTGTTTAGTGAACTGCTTATCAAAAAAGCACATGAATTAGCACTTTGTTGTTCAAAAATAATCTTGACAGTTCACTTTCTCCCCTATTTTTCTTCAAAAACAGTCAAATTTGTACATAACATATACATGTTATCTATACTATTTATGAACTATTCAAGAGAGTTGAGTGAACACCTTTAGAAGAACATTTAGAAAATGAAGGTGCAGACTTGGGTTTTAAAAATTAGGTCCTGAAGAACATTTAAATGACATACAATGGCTCAAAATTTGTGTTCAATGACAATGCCATACGATGGGTTTACAATGTCATGACGGAGATTTCTGAAGAGAACATGCGATTTTTGACAGCACGATTTCTTCATTCTTTTTGGAAAAACATATAGGTATACGATTTAGATACACTATATATACGTTCTACATATAGTACATACAGTCCACATTACACCAACCATACGACGTAAGCCCCAAAAATCAAATGAATATCAAAATCCCCAAATCGAACTGTCAAAATCCCCAAATCAAAAACCCTAAAATTCAATTACTGCTCATACAACAAAAAAAAAGGACACTGTGTATACCTTGCGAATTGGTGGAACGAGGAAGAGGGAGACGGTGTATCGCTGAAAAATACCTCTGGTGGCAGGAATCGTTCACAAGGGTAAGAGAGGGAGACAGAGATGGAGACGAAGACGAATACGCCAACCTGCGATACGTTTTACTGAATTGTAAAACGTTTCAGTTTCAACCTAATATGTCTATCGCAATGACGTACAAGTTAAGAACGTCTATCTTATTGGCATACAATGTTCCACGCTAGAACCTCTGTACCATGTCATCTAAAGACGCCCATAAGACTGGCGTTTTGTTCTATTTTTACAAATAGTTTCAAAATTTTCCTATTTTGCTAATTAGTTTACGAAAAAGACCTATTCTCAGACAGTGTTCAGATTTTGATTTTTAGTTTTTTGTCCATCAGTTAAGCCAAGTCAGTGGTCATCATGTTCGATTCTCAGATTTTCAATCTCCACAGGTAATCCGAGATCTTTTTCGGTCCCTAAAACGGATCGAGACCTCTCGCTTTTCTGTCAGAATTAGTTTGTTGGGAACTCACAGGTTTCTGACTTAGGGATAATCTAACCACAGCCCTATAAGCGCCTGTTAAGGTGGGCCCAAAAGGACTGCGGCACTCTCACCAAGAGTCTGAAATATCGGAACAAATAAGTCTTGAACTGAATTACCAAATTAACCCTATCACTAGGACTATGGGAGAAGAGTAAAAGTAAAGCCTAGCCAAATTACTAAACTAACCCTCTTTCATGATTTAGGAAAAAAGTGGCGGGCCTTTTCACCTTTTAACCATTTGGGCATTTTTTTTCTCTAGTATACCTTTTTCTCTCTCTCTCTCTCTCTCTCTCTTCTCGACAAAGAGGGTTGTGAGCTCAATTAGGTAAGCCCACTCCTCCCTCCCTCTCTCTCTCCCTTCTCTCTCTCTCTCTCTCACTGTGCGCGGACACACACCCTCCATCATAAGAAAGCCATTTTAGTATGGATTTTTGTTTACTTCTCTGTTTTTCGCTTCAGTAAAGTGATTTTTTAGTCAAAAACTAGAAAGTGATTTATTTAGTCTTTAGTAGATTGGCTTTCATATTTGGTCCATTTTTTTAACTTTTTCAAATTTTCTTGCTTGTGAAGATCAATAAAAAAATAGAAAAGCATTGATTCTAAAAAATTAAATTCACTATAAATGAAATGATTTCTAAAAAGACTTGAATTTTTTAAACATGTCAAGCACGAATTTGAAGACCCAATGTTTAATCCTGATAATAGGAAAAGAGCTGCAATGCATACCTCATAAACATCATGCATACAAAATACAAAACTCAGAAAAATTATTGAAATTCCTAGGCTTAAGTAAAATTTAATTCCATTGCTAACTTTCACTTTCACATGATAGGGTACAGAAAGAAAAGGTAAAAAGATCACATACCAACTGACAGTCAACTGCTCACATTTACAAAAGCATGTGTGAACATTGATCTATTTTTTTGCCCATCCAATAAAAGTCAAAAGATATGAGCAAAAAAACGTTCTATACAACATGTAAGTGCCCACCAAACATTAAAAGGTTCAAAAACATGTTGAGCATATGATTTGTCGCGTGTATACCATGCTTATACATAACATAAATGAAACACCGCCAGCAAAACTTATACAAAAATACCCATTCAAAGAAAAAGTGATACGATTATTAAAGATAGGAGTAAATTGTATTGCACATTACCTAATACTTTAAACAAAGCACAGGATTTAAGCCAATGTCACTGCTTGATATCTTCTTTTTCTTCTTTTGAGAATAAGTCGCACAATCAAAGTTTTCTTTCTCCGGACAAGTCATGATATTATGCCCAACACTCTTGCATAGTCCACATGTCTTTTTTTGCTTTCTTGAAACTTCTTTTGGTATTTTGTAGCAATCCTTATGAAGAAACACACTCAGTATGTGTCGACAAAGAATTCCCCAAAACTCGAAGTGCTTGCAACTACATGAAGCTGTCTCACCATCCCAAAAAATATTGTGCTTGTTACCATCCACATGGTTATGATGTTTCACAATAAATTCATGACCTTCCTCATGTAACAATGAATATAAAGTTGCTCTTCCAAACTCCTCTTGAAACTTTTTAAAGCAAAAAGGTGTAAGAAGACCACAAGCTTGCTCTTCTAATGGTGACATTGTTCTCAAAGAGGAACCTCGATATTTTTGTAACATAGTGTCATGAAATTCCTTTTGTTGGATATCTTCAATACCAAGATCAACCTATTTATTTAAGGACAAGTCTTCATTTAAAAAGTAAGAGTTACTAACCTGTTTAACAAATTTTTCCAAATTTGTATGAGAGTTGATGTACCGTTTGATGAATGCATTTATACTCTCTGATCTTCCAGTAGTGGTCATCCCTCCAAAGAAATAGTCGCGTAGGTAAGCTGGCACCCAGAAGGTGTTTCTAAGTGATATAGCTTATAAAAATCTGCACACCACGTCTGATATTGGTTGCGAAGAACAGAAGTGAACCAACCACTAAATTTACTTGTAATATGCCATATGCAAAAGCTATGTTTTGTCGAAGGAAATTCTTTTGCAATTGCTTCACTCATCCATGGATCTTGATCAGTTAGGATTGTCTTAGGTTGCTTTTTCATTAAAGACAAAAAAGTCTACAAAACACAATGAAATAAGTTAGAATTGCAAAATAAACATACATTTGACAAAAGGAGAAAAATAAAATAATGTCTTACTAATTACCTTGAACAACCATTGAAAAGCATCCACTGTCTCATTTCGAAGAAGAGCGCATCCAAATAAAACTGTCTTTCCATNNTTCTATATTGTAAAAATATATCGAATCTTAGTTTTCTTCTTTTGCCAATTCACAATATTGTAGAATATCTGTTGCATCATTGATTTCATGCTTCTTTCCGACTCTAGTAAAAAGATTTCGAACATCTTTCTCAAAGAATGGAAGAAGACCGTGGGTTTTATCTTGTTCAAGTTCCATAACACGCATTATTTGTCTAACTGAAAGACCTCCTTCTTTTAACAATAAAATACGACATTCATCCTCCTTATTAATTTTTCGACTAGCTGAAAGAAATCGGACTTCTGAGGGAGCTAGCAATTCATGATTGTGTTCTTTAACAAACTCGGTGATCT